>VDFB02093912.1:0-12457 GCA_007258455.2 Sequoia sempervirens | reverse complement strand
TGATCTTCTTTCACTTGGATGTCAACTTTATTCTTCTTAATCTGATCATCAGAATTAAATATGGATTCTAAGGTAACTAGCCCTTTGGGAAGTTTGTTGGTCTTTAGCTGAATAACCTGATCATCATATTGTTGCTTAAGTTTTTCTTGATTCACCATGGAGAACTAATCTTCTTCGAGCAAAAAAGAAAGAATTTATTCATCGCTATCAAAAACCTACCAGTGAACGTTGTTATCAGGAATTGATGGCTTAACTACAACCTTCACATAATGTTGTACTTTCTCTTTTCTAATGTCATCTAGAATATCAAACTGTGCTCCAATGGCTGCAAGCCTATCAACATGCTTGTTCTGGTTCCTTGGAATAGACACTAAGTTAAAGGCATCAAAATCCTCCATCATGTTCCACACTCTATTTCTATAATACTTTAGTGTGTCATTCTTAGCAACATTTAGGCCTCTTATTTGATGGACAATTAATTCACTGTCCCCATAGACTTTCAAGTGGGTTATCCTCTCTTCCTTGCCCACTCAAGACCTTGAACAAGACCCTCATACTCAGCAGTGTTATTGGAGCATGCAAAAGCAAAATGAAATGCAGAGTAATACCTATCACCCTATGGAGAAATCAACATTACACTTCCTCTTGCTCCATTCTTGCTTCTGGAACCATCGAAGAACATCTCCCAAAGTCCACTTAGTGGTTGCAGCAACTAGTCTACATCTTTCTCTAGGTTTGGAATTTCCGCGTCAGGCTCAAGAATGACATAGTTACCCATACCAGCATCTTGAATGAGGTCTTTGGGACTATCAAACACATTTTCAACTACCCATTCATGTAACAAAACATTAGGAATGGTTTCTGATTGAAGTCCTTGAGTGACAACCAGCTCACTGTCAGTCAAAACAACACAATTTGTGTCTGGAGTAATGGGAACAACATTGATAGGACTTGGATTGTATGGCTCAATGTGATCTTTAGCCAACTTTTTGGATTTAATGGTAACCTTAGTTCCATATCTTGTTCTGAATACCATGTGTGACCAATGAGCTGATACATAACCGCCTATCTTGGCTGTAAAGTCTCTAGATAAACACAAGGAAAAAAAAGGTGGAAGGTCTATGACACATATGTCTTGGGGAACTAAAAAATTAGGAAAAGCATAAAGGGTGAGACCCAAATCCTTAATGATGCCCAAAGTATTAATTGAAGTACCATCCAATTGGATCACTCCCTTCTCTAAAGGCTGATACTTTAGTCCAAGCTTGTTAGCAATCTGCTTTGGCATCACTGAGCTACTAGCTCCACTATCTACCATACAGTTATGAGCCAACTTGTCACTTATGATTACTGATACATAAAAAGGAGGTGGTTTAACTCCTTTTCTAGTCTCTATGCCAAGCTGCTGCTCATTTCCTTGATGATTATTTGTTAACACATCTCTAACCTGACCTATTGGGGACTTGGATTCATTAGACATTTTCAAACTTGACAAGGCTGACTGTAACATATCCTTTTGACCTGGGATGGCTAATGAGTCACACATAGACATTGTAACATTCATTTTCTTCATACTATCAAGGATATTATAAGGTACAGTTGGGTTTACTTTAGAATGTACCTTTATGCTAGTATGATCAACTTGAAAGTGTGGCTGCTCCTTGTCTGGGAGTTGTTGATTTCTTTGCCAAACAAGAGTCACTCGAGATGTAGATGGTTCTATAGTTGCTGAATTTTCTTTGTCAGATGCTTGACCAAGCTCAAAAGCTCTTTCCTTTTCCCTAGTGTTAGCTGCAACTAGAGAACTATCTTCATTCAATCCACAAAATTCTTCACCTTGCTAGTTAAGTAGGGTAGCATCATTGATAAGTTGATCTTGGTGTTGTGGAGTTGGATCATTAAGTGCATGTTATTGTGAACTCGAGGTATTTTGTACCATCAGTGCTTGATTAATGAGTCCATTTGAACAAGTGGCCTAATTATGAGGCTGGTTACAAGGGTAACACCACTCATAGTATGCTGCTAGGTTGTTTTGAATAGGAACCAACTCCTTGATCACACTAACAGGGGCTGGAGCATAGGCTTGAAAAGGTCTTGTGTTCACATTCTATCTTGGGCCCTGATAATTGCCCTGATACTACTGTCTATTCCCCTGGAATTGCTATTGTTGACCTTGAAAAGGATCACTTAGGGCCTGATTTTGCTGCTGATAAGGCCTACTATATGATTGTTGCTTTTCCAAGCTGACAAGTTTATTTCCAAAAGTCTGTAGTAAACTTTTGATCTCTTATAACTCATTTGGAGAACTTGATATAGTACCTTCTTGTGTTACAGTAGCTGGAACAAATGGCAAAGGTGCAAAAGAAGGTATCTGCAGGGGAATATTTGCATGAATCTCTGGGAATATAGGCATCAGTGGCCTGGGAGCAAGCTTACTAGCTTGTATTAAGTTGTTTTCAGCTCTGATGGCTATTTCAAAGGCATCTGGTAGAGAAACCCCTCCCATTGATTGTATCATAACAACTATATAGCTGTTAAGATCCCTCAAGAAGTACAAAAATGCATACTTTGAAGGTGACCTCATCGCTGCAGGGATTCTATCCCAGGTTCTTTGAAATCTAAAGTTGAAGTCATTCATCTACTCTTGAGGGGCTCCCTTAATTGTGGTTAATTGTTCTAATAGAGACAAGTTATCAGACCTGTCTTGAAATTGTTTATGCAACTTGTCTCCAAATTCATCCCAAGTTGTAATTGATCTGATTGCTAAACCCCTATACCATTGCACATCTCTTCCTTTCAGTGAAGCAGCTAGTAATCTTACTGCAACATCCTCTTGAGTTATGTGATAGACTCCGCATAACGAAGCCACATATCGCATGTGTTCAATTGGGGTAGTTTGATCTTCTCCAGTGAAAGTTGGTAGACTCTTCAAGGCTGCCATTGGAATGTCATTATGTTGTGTCAAATTCAAGGGGCTCCCTCCATTAAAAGCAACAAAGGGTTGATTCGTTGGAGTGGCCATTGAAGGTGGCTAAGGGGACTGAGGATTTACTGGTACAGAAAAATGAGATCCCACAGATGGAGGGGTAGACTGAGTTCTTCTAGAATAGATAATTGTTGTTCATCGCTTTCTGTTGCTCTGCCTTGTCTTCTTGGTGGTCATAGCTGCAAATATTCGAAAGGACCTGAGCTGCTTCTTGTATGAAATCTTCTCATAAAATGTAGGAGGCAATGATTTTTGGAGTTCTTCCTCTTTATGGAGTCGCCAAGTATGCCAAATGACTTCTATAAAGTCTGGGGCTAGCTAGTTGCATACTAAACTAGCAGTTCAATCTAATTTTTGTCCCACTGGGCGTGCCAGAAACTGTTTTCACCTAGAACTGCACCCTATGCAAAGTTTACAAAACTTAGCTTTCTAGAGGAAAATATGGGATCATTTCAAGGTCATGGGTCACCTGAAACTGAAATGAACCTCTGGAGAAGGCTGACTTCCTAGTGTTATCACCTAAACTACTAATCTTTGTAAGGTAAAGGGAGAAGGAATATCAATTAGAAAAGCTTACGCATGGGTGATACACCGCAGTTGATAGGGAAATCATGAAATGAGAAAACAAGGTGAAGATGGTTGAGAAAACTTAATTCAAATCGCTTTTACTTACTCAATATAACTTATCCTAGGCAAGGTCCATCTTGCCGTGATAGAAATAAATAAGAACAGATAGGCTTTAGCTAATATAATTAGGATCCCGATTGTTATATTAACGACCCCGCTAATTCCAGAAATAGAATCCCATTCAAAATGTTCCAGAATGGGTAGGAATGGAATTGATAAGTTCCATCCGCCCAAGTAAAGAACTGTTACAAAGAATGAAGAAGCTAATAGATTTAGGTAAGAAGCAACGTAAAATAAACCAAATTTGATACCCGAATATTCAGTTTGATAACCCGCTACCAATTCTTCTTCCGCTTCTGGTAAATCAAAGGGCAATCTCTCACATTCTGCCAGAGATGAGATGAAAAAAGCTAGAAACCCTATAGGTTGGCGCCACAAATTCCATCCTAAAAAACCATATCTGCACTGTGCTTCAACTATATCAATTGTACTTGAACTGTTGGATAATTATAGTCGACAGAAACATCACTGTTTTCATCTCTATTCCAAAACCGTACGTGAAACTTTCACTTCATACGGCTTCTCAATGGTCATTAAGAAATAAAGAACACAATAAAAAAAGCACCAGAATATTCATAAATTGAACTAATGAGATTCGGCCCTTAGATTTATGCATAATTCTCAAAAGGCTTAATCTTCAAACGTATCTTAAGAAGGAAAGATTAATTTCACAGCTTTAAGGTATGAATATAGATTTTAGAAATGCACAATTGAAAAAAACTTGCATAAGCTAAAAATTCAAAAATAATAGTATAAGCATTAATACTTGCTTTCAAGGTAAGCTCTATTTTTCATTCCAGATTTCAATTGGGTTACAAGCATACATCGGTTGAGGAAGGATAGTTAAAAATCACTAACTCATGTGGATGCATAACTCGAACTGTTTATAAAAAGGAAAAAATGCCATATATACAAAAGTGTGTCGGCCCCCTTAGGGTTTACAAAAATATCAGTCCTTAGAAAAAACTATCCTAAGATCTTTTGATTGAATTTAGTGTTGTGTTCCTGCATGTCCTTGTTGTCTATGTCGATGAAGAGTTATTTCCTGGTGAAGCTCTTAGATCTTTTGTAGCTACCAGACGCATTTACTTCTAGTCCTCGTGTCTTCCTTGAACCTCCTTGGCCGAGCAGCCTTCAATGCCTCTGACTTCAAAGCAGAATCGCGTTGCCTTTGTTTTGTTAATCTTCTTTGCCGAGGTATCAATCAGTCAAATCATCAATGGTTCATCTTTGGCTCCCTCTAATTGGCCGGTTCATTCCACATGGATTCCTCAGATGGTCAAAAGCTCCTCTGATCATAATCGCATCTCAGCGAGACACTGGAAATGTCTCACCAATGCGATTATGCCCCTTGAAGCTAGTGGCACAACATGTGATAGTCGGTGAGATGTATTAGTGAGCCTTCGAAGTCATATTGATATCACCAAAACCATCGGCAAGACAATCGACATCAGTTAAAAGTCACAGCGAGCACCACTGAGTCACACCGATACCCTTTTCATTTGGCACATCCATCTCTGTTGGCTAGAGATCATGTGTTCAAGAAGACCTCCTAGCAAGCCCTCCATCTCTCGATGAGCACATGCATGTCAACAAGTCACTTCGGTTTAATGAGACCTTTGAACAAGTTCATTTTAGTCACCCCGAGGTCCTCTTAATCCTTTCGATGAGACACTAAGCCATCAGCGAGACCTCCCATCGAGCTTCTCATGCTTTCGATGATGAGTCTACTTTTCTTCAGTTGGGGAGACACCTGGGTCGGCAAGACCTTACGCCAATCCCTTGCATCCTTGGGCGAGCACAAAATATATCCGAGAGAGATCGACGGGTCAGAAGACCTCTCCCCAACTTGGAATATTACACTGAAGGCTCCTCTTATCGGCAAGACTTATGCCTCACTGAGACCTTATGGAAAAACCATCATATTACATCGACAACATTCATTTGTCGAGCCCCCTTCTGTTTCGGTGAGACTATATGCAGTCAGTGAGACCACATGCCGAAGGCATCTTGCTTTGAAAAAAACTCATTTTAGTCAGGAAGACTCTTCTTTATCGCTGAGACATCATGTCGAGTCCATCCTTCGTAAAAGAATTCTGCTTCGGTGAGACTAATCAGTCGTCGGGACATCACAACGAAGCCCTCAACCCCTTGGCGACTTCCAAATTGACTTCAACCAGAGCTTTCTAGGTCGATGAGACATCCCACCAACCTCCTCTTCATTCTCCGAGATCGCCTTGACACCTCCCCGAGCTCTTCTTCATCGGCAAGAGTCAATGGTTTCGCCGAGACATCATGGCAAGATTACTTTCTTAGGCCGAGGCTACGAGTCGGCAAGACTTCCAGATGAAGGCAAGATGTCACAGTGAACCCCTCTTATTGTTGGCAAGGTAGTGCACTCTCGACGATACCTCCTGGCAAAGCTCAACCACTTCCCTCAGGTTCAAAATCCCTTCATTGAGACATTGAGCCCTCGGCAAGACATTTTTTTGACTTAACTTTCCTTTGGGTGAGGCCCCCCGACTTTCGGCAGGACATTACGTGGTCGCTAGGACCTCATGGCGATGGCTTTAACTCTTGTTGAGCGTAGTTCATATCGGGGAGACCTCTTAATGGTCGCTGAGACATCTCGTCGATCTTCATTCCCTATACCGAAGTCACAACTCCTCGGTGAGACTTTGGTTGGTCACCAAGACTTTATGTTGATATGAATCCCTCTAGGAAAGACCTTTTGTTGTCAGCTAGACTTCATGCCAACCCCTCCATCCTTTGCCGAAACCACCATCTCTTGTCAAATGCATTTCTATCTGTCAGAAAGACCCTCGAGTGTTGGTGAGAGATCCTACTGAAGGCACAATGGTACCCTGAGACATCGCCTCACTTCGAGGAGACCTCACCTGATCAGTAAGACTTTATACCAAAGTCATCACATGTATGTCGAAGGTGTCCTAGTTCGGTGAGACCTCCTCACGCTTTCACCGAGATCCTCCTGGCGAGCCTTTTTCCCACAACAAGACCACATCACCATTGGCCAGACCTCATGGCGATAATGCCTTCACTCAGTGAGAGCCCTTTGTTTTCAGTGAGACATTTGAAAGGTCTTGGCAACTCTACTGCTTAGAGGATTTACATGCCTAGCTTGACCTAGGTAGGCCTTCCAACTACGTTCCTTATGGCCTAGCACCAGATGCATGATTTAACCCTTGATGCAAATGACCCATCTGGGCCTTTAAGAACTTCTGAAACACAATTGTCTCCCTGATGAGCCCATGGATGAAAATTGGGCAACAGTTTGAACTACGAGGAACACCATCACCTAATAGAGATGGAAGAACAAAGTCTCTAACCCCCATTAAGAATCACCCACCACTAGAAGGCCCGCACCACTAGTGATCAAAAGGGATAATGCTCACCTCTCAGTTTTTACACTTTTATATAGCGTACTAGAGGTATATAGTATGGGGGTCACTCTTAGGGGTGTAACTCCATTAGCAGGCCCACCCCACTCAAAAATAAAAATGGAAGAATTGTGAAATTCTCTTTCTCATCACCCAAGAATCTCACGTAGTGAAAGTGGAGAGGATACTTAAGACTATGTTGTGCTGCTATCTCTCATCACCCAAGAATCACATATAGTGCAAAGAGAGAGGATACTTAAGACTATGTTGTGTCATTTCTCATCACCCAACAATCACACATAGCACAAGAAGAGAGGATACTTTAGCTAAAAATGCCTTCGATAATTACACATGCATGCAATTCAAAACATAGAAGACACTTATTATTTTTAAGTACCAATTCCAAATGTTCATAATTTAGAAATCATAAATACACAATGGAATCCTGAAAGAAATTGGATTAGTAGTTTAGATTAGAAGGTATTCTCTTAATGATTATCATAAATTGGAAATCAGAAATCATTAACCAAGAAACCTTTTCCCTAATGGATGTAAAAAGTAGAAAATGAAAATGTAGAATTTATACCCTCTTTTTTCTATGAGTCAGATGTGGGGCATAGAGGTTCAAATTCCATGTTTTAATGCATCGTAGGACTCAATACATGTGACATATAGAATGGTGATTTTGTAAGACAAAATGGTGATTGTGGTGCATGGATCAAAAATTATAGTGTATTAGGGCACAATTGTGGCGCAAAACCTGTACCTACCAAAAACACAAAGAACTAAAAAGAAATTAAAAATATAATAATGGAAATGATGTAAGAAAACCATTAGAATTTCAAAATAATAACCAATAGCCAATAAAATGATCCAAAAGAAAAATGATTTAATGATTATGAATTTTGCAAGATAATAATCAGATGTGTCATTCTGGGTGACAAATGCGATGCATAAGACCTCGCATGTGTCACACCATACAATTATTGTGGCATTTAAAGACCCAATTTCATAACTATGCACTACAATTGTGTCGCACTTCTTGAAAATAATTTTTTTCTCTAAAATTTCAAAAAAATTGATTAGTTCACATTGGGTTCACCAAATGTAGATAGGGGAAATTCAGGGAAATAATACATGAATCAATTATAACAACTAAAAAACTATCTAATTCAAACCATGAAGGCCCTAGTCTAAAAATGAAGCACAAATGGAAAATAGAAATCCAAATAATGAAGCAATAAACCTCAATTCCTATTCCTTAATTGAATCACCTCCAATTCTCTTCTCCATTTTTCTTTGTTTGTTCTCAGATTTTTAGTATGCAATGTATTTGATAAGCTTGATTTTGATGTAAGATAACTAGATCTCAAGATAGAAAAACTTCAAAGATTATGGTTAACTTCAAAATGAATTGAAAGCTTTCTTTTTATAGAAATCCCAATTCAAATGAATTGTGAGGATTGGATGTTTTGGTATGTAGTGATTGATCATGCAAGTACTATACACTTATAGTTTGAGAAATGGGGTTCTAGAAAAACCTAATTTTATAAGGTTCCAAAAAGGCTTGTTATAAGCGGATCAAATGTATGTTGCGATATGGTATTTGTGAGATTGTAATCTATTTTATACTGGATAATAAAATCATTGGATGGTTGAGTTTCTACGGATGTAGCCCATATTGGGTGAACCATGTTAAATTCTATGTTGATCTATTTTGTGTTATTCTTCATTATTATTTCTAAGCTATTTAATCTATATATAATTGTTAATGTTTATTGCTCCAATCTTCCTGAACCCTAACAATTGGTACCTGAGTAGTGTGTATTTGAGTTGATTGGAAAGAAACCTCTAGATTTGAGTGGGAGAAATGGAAGAAGGAAAATTTAACAGACAAAATTATCAATTATGGAAGATGCAGATGGAATATTATTTGTATCAAAATGATCTATAGTGGCCACTATAAGGAAAAGAAAAGAAAGAAGTTGTGATGTCTGATGAAGAATGGGAGATTCTAGATAAAATGGAATTGGGAACCATTTGGTTGTTCCTGGCATCATCTGTGGTGTTCAAAATAATAGAAGCAAAGAAATCATAGGATCTAATAACAACTTTGGCTAAATTGTATGAAAAACCATCAGCCTCAAATAAGGTATTTCTCATGATGTATTTGTTTAATCTAAAAATGATTGAAAGTGGATCTATGACAAATCATTTAACTAAATTTAATACAATTGCTATTCAGTTAACTTCTATAAAAGTGAATTTTGATGAAGACGTCAAGGATCTCTTGGTTTTTTGTTCTTTTCTAGAAAGTTGGAATAGCTTGGTAATGGTTGTAAGTAACTCTATCTCTAGTTCAAATACATTAAAATTTGATGATGTTGTTGGTGTTATCCTTAGTGAAGAAATACAATATAAAAGCACAAGTGAGAGTTCAACATAGGGTAATTCTTTGATTGTAGAGATCAGTGGAAGAAAAAAGGAGAGAGTAAAAAGCCCAAAAAATCATGGGAAGTCACAAGGGAAGTGAAAGAAAAGAATATATAAATACAGAGGAAGAATGGATTGTTGGCACTGTGGAAAGTCAGGGAACTTGAAGAAGGATTGTTCGTCTCGAAAGGGAAAAAAAGGAGACAAAAAATATGATGATAGTAAGGAAGTTGATGTTGTAAGTAATAAATTGCAGGATGCTTTAATTCTATGATTAGATAATGCTAATGATTCCTGGGTAATAGATTCAGGAGATTCATTTCATGCCACACCCCATAGGAAATATTTTTTAGATTATGTTCAGGGTGGTTTTGGACAGGTATATTTGGGTGATGATGAACCTTGTCAGATTGTTGGAAAAGGAAAGATAAAACTCCATTTGTAGAATGGAAATGAATGGTTACTATAGGAGGTAAGACATGTTCCAAACTTGAGAAGGAATTTAATTTTTGCAGGACAATTGGGTAGTGAAGGCTACACAATTTCCTTTTCAAAAAAATTATGGAAGGTCACTAAAGGTGCATTAGTACTAGCTAAAGGTGAAAAGGTAGGAATATTGTATTTTTGTACTAGTAATACTTATTCTACCTTAGCTGCTATAGAAATAGTTGCTACTAAGATAGTTACAACACTTGCTACAGGGACAAAAAAAATTGTGGCACCATAGACTTGGGCACATGAGTGAGAAAGGGATGAAGATCCTTCACTCAAATAATTTTCTATCAGGTCTGAAGTAGATTGACTTGGAGTTCTATGAAAATTGTGTTTATGTCAAACAAAAAAGAGTCTAATTTCTCAAAGTTGGGAAAGAGAAGAAGAGTGAGAAATTAGAGCTTTTTCATTCACATGTATGGGGACTAGCTCAGGTATTTTCTCTTAGTGTCTCATTCTATTATGTTACTTTATTGATGATGCAAAGTTAGGAAAACATGGGTGTATTTCCTAAAGAAAAAGTTAGAAGTATTTGAAACTTTTAAAAAGTGGAAAGATTTGGTTGAGAATGAGATAGGAAAAAATTTAAAGTTTCTTAGATTTGATAATGGCGACGAGTATTGCAGTAGAGAATTTGAAAATTATTGTTCATACAATGGAATCTGTAGGAAGAAAATGGTTCCTAGAACCCCACAAGAAAATGGTGTTTCTAAGAGGATGAATGGGACCATTATGGAGTGTGCAAGGAGCATGATATTGCATGCTAGACTACCCTTACAATTTTGAGTAGATGTTCTACATACTGCTATTTGTTTAATAAACAAGGGACTTTGAAATCCTTTGAATGCTGGCATTCTAGAGGAGGAATGGATGGGTAAAAAGGTAAACTATTCATTTCAGAAAACCTTTGGTTGTGAAGCTTTTGTCCATGTTGATATTGAAAATAGAACCAAGCTTGAGGCTAAGTCTAAAAAATGTACCTTCATTGGATATGAAGCAAATGAATTTGGTTATCAGTTATGGGATTATGAAAATCATAAAATCATTAGGAGCAAAGATGCTATATTCAATGAGAAGGTTATGTGTAAGTATCAACTACAGGAAAAGAAGCATGCACATGCCAAAAAGGAATATGTAGTGTTGGATGAGATTCCAGAAAATAAAATGCCAATGGTACTTGATTCTCAACAATAACAAGTTATCCCACAGACTCTTGCAAGTGTTAGAAATTCTACAAGGATAACTAGACCTCCAAAAATATTTTCTCCATTGTTATATTCTATATTATTAACTAATTCTGGTGAACCTGAAGGTTATGAAGAAGAAATGCAAGTAGATTCCAAAAAGCAATGAGGGCTAGGCATGAAAGAGGAAATGGATTCCTTGTTGTAGAATCAAACTTGGGACTTAGTCCAATTACTTGCAAGTAAAAGAGCATTTCTAAATAAATGGGTTTATAGGTTGAAGAAAAAAGATGGAGGCAAATAAAAAGACAGCTGGCCCACTCATGGTGTGGTTTTACACAAAAAAAGGCGCATATATTTTGATGAAATATTTTCTCCTCGGTTGTAAAAATGACTTCTTATGAACTATTCTAAATCTTGTGGTTGTGAAATGACCCTACAATCCTGAACAATCAGATGCGGAAACTACATTTATCCATGGGTGATTTGGAAGAGCGAAACATACACGCAACAACCAATATTGTACTATGAGGTCGCAAAGAGAATTCCAGGTTCAAAGAATATTACACGGTCCGGCTAAACAACCCGAAGCAACGCAGACGAAACGATCACATGGTTTTCAGAATACGTTGCCAAAAGATGCCACTCTTCTTATTGTGTTTATTTTAAAAAATTGGGTAATGCAGCTATATTATCCTATTTTTTTTATGTTGATGGCATGCTTGTTGTTAGGTCTAGCATGCAACATATTAATGAAATCAGGAAAAACATAGAAAATTCATTTTTTATGAAGGATTTGGGTGCAACAAAACAGATCCTTGGTATGAGGATCACTCGAGATAAGACAAACAAAAAAATATTTTTGTCTCAAAGTGAGTATGTAGAGAAGGTGTTGAAAATGTTTAACATGCAAAATGCAAAAGTAGTTAGTACACCTTTTCTTAGTAATTTTAAGTTGACTAAGGAGATGTGTCCAAAGATAAAAGAGGAGGAAGAAAAAATATCCAAGATACCATATGCATCAACAATTGGTAGCTTGATGTATGCAATGGTATGCAGAAGGCCAAATCTTGAACATGTAGTGGGAGTTACGAGCAGGTATATGAGCAATACAGGGATGAAACATTGGAATGCGGTAAAATGGGTTCTCTAATATTTTAGAGGTACTACTTCAAAGAAACTATGTTTTGGAGGAACAAATTATGCTCTAAAAGGATATATTGACTCTAATTTGGCAAGTGATATTGATAGTAGAAGGAGTACTACAAGGTATTTTT
>VDFB02093911.1:0-11146 GCA_007258455.2 Sequoia sempervirens | reverse complement strand
CTCAAAATAAAACCTTAATAGATTAGGAAAAACATAGGTTCCAAATTTGAAAAACCAAAGGGAAAATATGATTTTTTTTATTCCTTAGATTCAACTATGAGGTCCTTGAAACCCCATCATACACCCAAAAAAATCTTCAAGCCAACACAAAACCATTAGATTTGGGAAGGAATATTCAACACTGGAGGTCTAACACCATGTGCGAGTGAATGGGGAATCCTCAACACCCCCATGAATAGTTGGATAGACCAAAATATCTTCCCTCTCTCCTACCAAGAGATAAAAAATGCAAGAATATACTGTTACGATAATGGATAACAATAATACAAGACTGAATATGCTAACATACACAAATCCTGCTTATATATAGGAAAAGGCGGAGGAAGGATCGAATGGCGATTGTGACAAATTACATTTGTAACTTATCACATGAGCACAACCGGAATCTGGCAATAAATCCCAGGGATAAGATAAAATCTAGAAAAACGACACTCAATTAATTTCCGAAGAAACTTTTATAATCCTAAGTAAACTTAACATGTGAATATGTTTCCTAAGTCCCTAGTAAGGAAATTAACTAGGTACAAGACATTTATTCAAATCGACAATCCAAAGCTATGAAGAACATTTTTTTTTTAAAGTGGTTTGGTAGATTGGAATAAAATTAATAATGGAGCTTTTGATAATAAAGGATGGTATCTTCTAGTTTTTTATAATTTCTCAGAGAGCTCTCTATTGAAAAGATACTAAGATCTTCACCCCTCAGTCCTCTCTTAATTTTCTTATCTTTTTCATTTGATCCAATCCATTATAGCAATTGTATAGTCTATTATTTTTTAATTAATTAAGATAACTATTGAGGTGGGGAGTTCCCTGATATATCATTGGAAAGATGGACTAATAGTTGTCTTGAATGGGTATCTTCTAAAGATTGGGCCCCTATATATTCTATTCTTCAACATCAACCATGTTTCTATCTTTAGGATTATAATGTTCTTACATTCATTCATGATTCTAAATGAACTTATATGATGACTCTTGGATTCTCTACCCTTGATAGGAAAAGTAGTGAGGATAGATAATTTCCTACTTGGAGTAAAACCTAGGACAAATGTAGATAGCCTAAATGCATCTTCTCCATGTAGCTTCTTTTTCACAATAAAATTTTCACCTAGATAATATTAAAAAGTGAGGATTTCAAGGACCATAAAAATATGTTCTATATACTACTGTGGAAGAATGTATTTCTTAGCTCTTCTTCTAGTGCTTTTTCAATCAAGCTATTTGGGAATAATTCTAGAAGATATAAAGTTGACCTATTATCCATGCTAACTATCTACTTTATAGGTTAACCACCCTGTATGGTTATCCTTTGAAGGTGACCCAGGGGATGGGTCATATTTACATCCTCTAGTAGTCATGGATTGAATTGAATGATCACATTTTTCAAGGTCATTGGTGTCATATCACATAAATATGATAGGATTTGGTTTAGTTAAGGAGGCAACTGGTGGTGATTTTTTTATGGATGAAATATTAGCTCCCTTTGATCTTCATATTTTAAAAATGCTTGAGCACCTTTAATTTATTGACACATCAAGTATTATCATTTTATCTAAGTGGGAGTTTTTACCACATAAAAATACATCTTAGCTTCTCCATCTTGTTCAAATGGTCATTTTGAAATTCCCCTTTCTTTTCTAATGCAAAGAAAGCTTGAAGATTGTCACTCTCTATGGAACTCTTCCAAAAATACTTTTTTATTTGTCTTATAGGTTTTTTTGTTGGCTTCTAATTCTTGACATGTTTATCTTACTAGCATTGCTAAAAAGTGGCTCCCTTTATTCCAAGTTAGTGGTAGTTTGGTGGGATCTCTATATTTTTCATGGAAATGGAATTACAGAAAACTCTTGAAGGTTTTGTAGTTTCTTGCCTTGCTTATGGCTCTAGTAATTTGAAAATCATTGTCTTGTAACATATTATGATATCTTATTATGATTTTTTTTGGCTATATTTCTTGAATATTTTTACTAAAACAATTCATGAATACTCTTGAAGTAAACTAAAATAATTTTTTAAGTAAATAAAATAAAATAACTTTTAGATAAATAAAATAACCCAATATTAATATTTTTCTAGATAGATATATTTTTTCATTTTAATTCTCAATAAATCCAAATGAAAAAGGCGAAAATGTAAAACAAAGTCACACAAGATTTCAAGCTAGGATGGATACATGTATATTTAATTGATGAGTGTCAACTAATAATACTCTAGATAAAAAATTAAACATAAAATTATTAAGATGATTTTTTAAATTTCTCTAAAACTAATAATAACAATTGAATTTCAAAGTAACAAAATTAACTTTTAAAATATATAATATGAATGTAAAGTGATATGAATCAGCCATAAAACTATTATTAAATATAAGTATAAAAATATTTTAATTAAAAATCATTTTAATTTTAAATAGTAAATATTTTTGGTACACATCACAAGCACATTAGATAGATGCCAGAATGTGAAAGTGACTTGTCACATGCTGCTCAGAGCTTTTAATTATCTGCAATTGTAATATGCCTACAAATTTTCTATACTACATTTTTACCTTGTTTTTGGTACCTTGTCTACAGATTTTTTGTCTTGTCCATTACCCCAAAAATGCATGGCCTGCTGCTCCACTAGGTAAAAAGTAGTGTCTGGAGCTCTCTGGCATGATAGAAACCCTGCCCAAATCCATGATGCACTAACTCAATAATACTGTGAATACTGCTTGAAACAAGAGGTTAATGGGAGAGGGGACACATTGACAAAAGTATGATTTAGTGTACAATTATGGGTCTCATTTTTTTAGTGTACAAGTATGATTTAGTATATAATTATGAGGTCTCACTTTTTTAGTGCATAATTATGGGTCTCTCTTTTCATAATTACTTGATTATTTGTAATGATCAGCCACACAACCCTAGAGGAAGTTGCAATTAACTACTCAAACGCACTAATTTTTTATTTTTTTATTTTTGTTTAAGTACAAATAACATGCAAGTTCACTACCCACTGCCAACAACCTCTAAGGTTACAAGACTCTGATTACTTTAAAACCCAAACAAGAAACATGAATTGAAACCATAACATTTAATTACTTAAAGAATTAAGAAATCGTAGATTCCATACATGATAAATTACATCAAAGGATAAGAGATACCACATGATTTTGAATAAAAATAATTTAACAATAAGATTACAACTCTCATTCCCCAAATGAGGTAAATCCAATAAACATGGCTACATAATACATCTTCCACCTCGATAAAAAAATGAGGGGTAATAAATTACAAGATTCAACTAAAAAGAGTAAAGCATGAAATGAAATTGGATCCCATGAGCTCTCCAACTAGAAATATCATCCACACGAATAAGAAGAGAACCTAACGGAGTAAGGTGCACATTCCACCCAACCATGTGATACTCGAAGGCTCACCCCCCATGCTAGGATATAGTAACAAGGATTTCTAGAAAAAACCATCTACCTCTAGACATAGGCTAATATATAAATGAACTAAATTAAATACAAGTACAATGTAATGCCCCGTCTTATTAACCTAAGAATGTTGCAATAGTGTATAAGGGTGTAATATTTTTTTTTTTAAAGTTTAATTATTAAGTTAATTAGTTGCATACATTCATTAGGCTAAGCGACGTTACTCTACTTTGAGTTTCCATAAGTGACTTAAGTATTTCGCATTGCACATTTAATTAATAACATAAAGATAAACTTTGCATAATATTGAATTTCATTCAAGATAATATAAGGTACAAACATGTTTCCATACATTGCATTTGATAATTATACAATACTCATCCATCTGATGAGGTAGTTCAATAAAGATTACAATTTACAAGTGTTCTCCTCACAACAATTGAGGGATGTATGAAATACATAATTTACAAAATTACAATGAGGAAGTACATATAAGATCCAAGTGCGAGCTCTCCATTCATGAAGCTCTCGATGCCATGATCAAACTGGGGACCCAACAGAGTAAGGTGCACGTTCCACCCAACCATGTGGTACCCGTAGGTCCACCCCCCGTGCTAGGAGATAGTAATGAGGTTACCTAGACCTAATCTACTAACCCTAGACACTAGTACAAATAATATATTGGTTACATTGCTTCCATATTTTGACAATTGAATGAATCAAAAATACAAGGTTTAACTGTTATTCTAGGTGGAGTGTCATCACAATAATGCAAAGGTTACCCTGGTGTTTCTTCCTAGGTTTTGGCCCCCAATCCTTGGGTTGCCCTGGTAACCTCTTACGAAACCTGGCCCCTATTGCATACTGTTGTGGAATTGAATGTCTTTTAAAGGAACAAGACACCGATTTTCCATTCCAGGCCTTCTCAACTTATACTCAAGACTGAAATAGCTCAAGAGTCATAAGTGAGGTAAAATATCTTATTAAGTGTTTTAATTCTAACTACTGTGTTCTTAGTTGTCACTGAGTTACTAACTCTTTGTAAGTTACCCTGACACCACTTTGTGTGTCGGCCCTTACAAAAAGCCACTCCCCTAAACATAACATGGGAATCTATGTTCTGAAACTAAGGTTTACAAATGCACAAAGTTCATCTCATACTAACACCCACTATAGTAACAAACACCAAAGTTAACATGTGCACAACCCAGTTATCACAAGAAACATATTTAAATAATAATACACCCATACTTAACAATTCTTTCTGGAAGACTTATACAACAGAGACTTTCCCAATTTTGCCCTAAACATAACACAACTGAAAGCAAAACAAGAAAAGCTATTTGGATATCCTAAATCCAATCAATCAATATAAATTGCATACAATATAATCAACATGAAAGTTTTTCATATTCAGATATTCTAATTTAAAACCTTCACAATTTTCCTATCTTTTAAAGGAAAAATAACTTCAATTTGTTAAATGTAATTATCCCATTTAAGTAATCAAATTTTATCCATACTGATATTATTATTCTAATTATTTTTAAAAATAAAAAATAAATTTAAGTAACCATTTAAATGTTTTTATTTAAATAAAAATTTTATCATATTAAAACATATATATTTTATATTCTTAACTATTTTTTTTATATAAATATATAATATATGTAATATCATATAGTATATATAATATATTGTAAATATATTATATATAATATATACATTAAACACATATTATATAGTATAAATTCCAAATAAACAAAAATTGCGAATTAAAGTTCACACAGATTAATTAATACACAGCGGCCGCAACCACTGCTACAGCCGGTGGTCGTAGCCCTTACCAGGGCTGCGCCCAGCAGCCGCCAGCTGCTGCCCACAGTGTTGGTGGCTGCGGCTACCAACAATAAGAATGGGGAGGGTTTCGACCCTCCCCCAATACACTGGTAAATAATTTTTTTTTATACTTTTACACACAGATTTTCTCATGAATTTCGCCGGCAGATCTCATTCCGTACGGCGATTTTAGTAGAATATTCATGATTAAAAATAAAACAATTTAAACATAAGGGTCTTTCTCAATCCAATTTAAATATTATAAAATATATGAGATATATATATATGTATCCATATATTTTATACATAATAATCCTTCAAGGTTTTCTGAAGAATTCAAAAGGGTTTTCATTTTAAATAGAGAATAACAACGGGAAAATTTGAGAAATTAAACAAATTTAAACATGGATTTTCAAAAAGAATACACATAATATTTCCATTCAATTTCCAAAAATTACACAGAGGTTAAATCTTCTCTTTCAACAAACATTTTCCTCATAGAAACTTTATCTAATTTCTACATATCATAACATACAGAGGTTTTTTGAACCATTAAATTTCACACAATAAATTACCTACAGAAGCTTTCTGAAGCCATCAAAATTCACGCAATAAATTATCTACAGAAGCTTTCTTTTCCAAAACTAAATAAAATAAATACAAGAGGATTACCTGATTTCCTTTGCTTACTAGTGAAGAAATCCTTGTAGCCTCTATTGCCTGTAGCTACCAATTCTTCTCCGAGAACCAATTCCAAACATAAAAAAGCCAAAGATCTTCCAATTCCAAAATCAACCAAAAGCCAAAGGTCTTCCACAAATTACAACAGAGTATCAAAAAGCATTTACTAAGAATTTTTACAGAGCCATAACCAATTTCTCGTGTATGAAAAAGACATACTCTGTAATTTTTTTCTGAGATCCAAAATATCCTCCGTAACAAATTTCAACAACCTCATTAAATGAAACTTACACACTTGTCGAGAAGTTGCAAATATCTTTTAACAACTTCTCGGCAATTTTTTGCCCTTTTCAAATTTTGCATGCCTTATTTAATTTATTTAATTTAAATTTTTTTTTAAACTCAAATTTTAATTTGCATGCATTTTATTTATTTATTTTAATTTTCTAATTTTCAAATGCAATATAATTTACACACTTAATAATTTAATTTAATTAATTAATTTATTTAATTAAAATAGTTTAATCTTTTTAAGATCAACCATTTAACCAAATAAACTAATTAATGAATTAAATTATCAAGCAAGTAATTTCTACCAATTATTAATTGAACTGATAATGATGATCAGAGGTCAACCACAGATGGAACACCACCTGACACCACTCTGGCATTCACAAGGAATTACAGGGCTCCCACACTGGCACCTGACATGACTAACTGGAACATCTACACTAACTCAAAGCATATCAGAAAACAATAATCACCATACAAAGTATCATCATGTCACAGAATAATCCACTATCACTCAAAACCAGTGATCCAAATATCCAAACAAGGTATCATAGTCTAACAGTGTGAAAACATAACAACAGAAAGCATAAGCATAAACAGAGGGGTACTACATACAACATCACTTAACACAATGGTTACAATGCTTCTAGAGTTAAATAATCAATTGCATCAGTGATACAAAGATACTATTGACTTAGGATAAGTGTCATCACAATGTTACATGGGATATACTAGTAAGTCTTCCTAGGTCTCTACCCCCATCTCGAGATATCCAGGAAACCTCTAACTACTCCCAGCCCCTCATGCAAACCAATGCATAATCAATTATCTCTCATAAAGATGAGATAATGATCTTTCTGTTCCAGGCCTTCTCATCTCATCCCAAGTCTATACAAGCCCTTGCATCCATGAGCAAGGAAAAATTAATCTTATTAAGTGTTTGATACTACCTAAACCTCTAGTAAGTTTATTTATGTTATCACTGGATTAACTAACTTACAATGAGTTACCCTAACACCACTTTGTGTGTTGGCCCTCATTCCAAGACACTCCTCTAAAACAACACATGGAATAATCTCCACAATCCAAGGGTACACAAGTGCGACCTAAGGATAATAACTCCCTATCCATGACATAAAGTCAACAAATCCTGTTCAAGATAACCAGGTATATCACTGGATTCATTAAGACACACTACCTAAGGAAATTCAAAGGTTGACTAACACATTACGACAACTAACATAGATAAATTTAAACCCCATCTAGAAGACTTACATAAACAGATAACTCCATTTTCCCAACGTTAAGAATGAGAGAAATCATGTAATGAAATTACAATTTTGGCAATTTATTACTCTATTTTAGGATTTCCTAAATCCAAGCACAACAATGACATATTGCATGGAACAATAAAAATAATTAAAATTACATTGACAACATTAAGAAACTTAAACTAATAATTTAATTCCATTTTTCGTGATTATCCATAATAATCAAAATCAAATTTTAAATATAAAACATTTTATTATAAAATCAATTTTATTTCAATGAATTATACTAAAGTAACCATCTTAGGATCAATATATTTAAATATAGATATATGTTCAACATACATATATATAATTGTATACTTAATGTATGTAAAATTATATATATATATATATATATATAATATATATATATAGCTATATATTTAAATATACAAATATTATTTAAATATATATATTTTTAAAATCAATTTACATTCCTAATAATTTCAAATATATAATATATATTGTATATATTAAATTAATTAATTAAAAATAAACATAATATATATATAATAAATAAATATTATATATATATAAATTTAAATGAAGTTTTAAAAACAAATGAACCCCATCCATAGGGCACGTAGGTCAACCTTGCTATGGGTGGGGCTGCTACATAGCCCTACCCACAAGGAGGCGGCCTATGTGCTACACACAACCTTCCTCCCAGAAGGGCAGTGGTCTCTGTGTTGCACACAGTCTGCCTCCCACAAGGTTGCGGCATGTGTGTTACACACAGTCTACCTCCCACAAGGGTTGTGGCATGTGTGTTACACACAATCCGCCTCCGCTATGGTTGGGGCGGTTGTGGGGATAGCTTCCCTTGGCTACCCTTAATAATTTTTTTTTTAAAAATTAATTTTTTTTTTTTTATAAAAATACAAAAAAATCTTTCTCTGTTTCTAGTAATTTCTAGAAATCACAATTTTTTTTTTTATAGAAATTTTTCTTTCAAATAGGGAGAAATTTCCCAAATAAACACATTCAAAATTTGTATATATATATACAAAATTTTCATTTAACACTCAAATTGGACAAATTTTTCTCATAGAAATTTTCAAAAAATTAATTTCATGATTCCAAATTTTTGAATAATTTCTATTGTTAAATCTTCAAAAAGAAAACTAATTTCTTGATTTCAAATTTCTATTGAAGAGTTTGTATTTTCCACAAGAATCTAATTTTTTTTTATGTGTTCAACAACGTTTTCAAATTGTTTCCAAGAAAGTTTTCAAAACAATAAAACAAGGAAGAATCTATGATCTGAAGCTTGAAGAAGAAAAGTTGAGCTTCCCTACAAGATATTTTTTCCAAAGCTCTTCCAAAATATTCACCCAAATCCAATAATGCATATCTAAAACAAGAAAAACTTCATGTCTTTTTAACAACAATCCTTTTTTTTCAAAATGAAATATCTTCCCCAAATTTAGTCAACCTCCAAAATATCCCATCCACCATAATTATTTCCCCTCTATCCATTTTGAGGATTTTTTTTAAAAAAAAATTTAAAATCAAATTTCTTTCATCATGACTTTTATTACTCTTTTTCTTTTTTTACATTTATTTCAAAATGAATTTAAAGATTTTAATAATTTCTTTTCAAAAAACATTTAAACATTTAAAATTTTATTTTCAAAAGAATTTAACACTTTTAATTCATTTCAACATAATTAATTTAATTAATCAATAAAATAAATCTAACCCAAGATTAGATTATTTTATTAATTAAATTAAATAATATTTTTAACCTTATAACTAGATTTATTTAATAAACAACTTAAATACATAAATCCATTTATTTACCTTTTCCAACTTATAATTAAATAAAAACGAGAGATGAACCACAAAGAAGCAACTTAACTCAACTAAAACCTGATGACACACTATGACTAGGTTGATGACTTGGCATGGAAAACCTTGATACTATCTCCCAATGGAATACCATTGGCCAATAGACATGCTCAAACCTGTGAAACCAGGTGGAGTCGATGCCCCATACCTATCAACCTACGAACAAAGAGTATATCGAACATACATATATATAATATGATTAAACACATTGTGAAGAGGAAATATTGGAATCATAGGGCACTCGCAAGTGAGTGGTACAATATCGTCCCCTTCACCAATACAATATTACTAACTGATGAATCTAACATCAATAATATACTCAAAAGCATAAAGCATTATTAATTAAAATATCTGCTAAGCTAATCCAAAGCATGCCATAATGATAAAATCAGAGTAAAATACCATCACATCAAAATATAACATTTGTATCACTTTACATTTTGCAATCAAATAGTAACCAAGTACCATAGTCAAAGTATAAACATAAATAAACATAACAAAGAAGAACATTGTATGATCAAAAGAGCCAAAATGGAGGGGTGCTACATTGTTGCAATTGATGAGCCTATTCTAATATGGAGTGTTGTAAATTTTGTGATGAAATATGATGACATGATTGATAAAGAGTCATTGAAACTCTCTACAAATACTCATAACTTGTATTAGATTAGATAAATTTTGTCTTTATCCAAAGTATGTTATTCATAAGAGCTTTATTGTCTTTCAACCTAGACAATACTTCAGTTTTAGGATGTTGTGGAATAAAAGGAATTGAAAATAATCATCATTTAAGGTTCTTAATTACATGCTTCCTAAAGGTGAGATACTTAACATTGTCACGCAAATATCTCTACATACAAACCCAAGAAGTTGAGAATTTCTATAGTCTTGGTAATTTGAGAATTATTGTCAATGGTACTATCTTAGGATACAAATTTCAAAGAAATAAATTTAATTACTAGTACAATTAACTCCTATAATCATGTATGTAGTCACACAATATGTCAATTTATAGTTTACGTGAATCATGTTTTGAATTCAGTGAGTGTATTATCCACCTTTGAAACCATACCTATAAATTTTAATGTCTTGCAAAATGGATTGAGACTATAATTTTTATACATGATATCTATCTCATCAAAATATACCCAAAAAACTGTCATGTAATCACTCTTAAATTTGAAAACCCATTTCCATACAAAATAAATAAATTTATTGCTAGATTGAGTGATAAAATATATTTCTCAACTTTTTATATCTATTTATTAAGTATTAAAAAATTATTTGAAATTTATATTGTTAATGGAAACCACTTACAAATATGGTGAGAGAACAATCATCTATAATTGTTAAAATAATTCTCCTTTATGCAACATTGACTACTTTGATAAATTGTTGTTTCTCACGAGTTAAAAAACACACCAATAGATCAAGAACATGGATCCTCCCTTGAAAAAAAGAATTCCTAAAGATAATTAGTATCATTTATTTTTCTAAAAAAATCATAAAGGAGAAATGAAACTATTCCTATAATTAACAAGCTAATCAGAATCTCGTCTAATGATCAAGAAATAAGAAGGCTCAACCTCATCAAGACTATATATTTTAGTGGATAGAAATAAAGATTACTATTTAAATTGATTTTAATCAATTCATGATTAGGCAAAAAAAGGAACAAAAGGGGAGATGG
>VDFB02093910.1:0-10947 GCA_007258455.2 Sequoia sempervirens | reverse complement strand
GGATAGAAAGATAATGAATTTTTCTCACATTTTTTTTGAGATTTCTTTGAGTAAACCTCTTCTATCTAGATTCTCTATAAATTTGTGTGGGTATGCCTTCTTGGATGTAGCAACTAGATTATGAGACACTTCCCTTCTGATGCCAGTAGTTCCATGAATATGGTCATTTGTAATCAAGATGTCCTAAGGCTAGATCTTCTAAGTCTCAACCTACCCAGCCTCCACGCAATCCTCTTAAGGTTGACAAAGGCAAGGCTCATATTCATGGTGATGTTGTAGATAACAAGGGTTTTACTTTTGTTAAGCCCCACAATAGGATCCATGGGAAAAAGAGAACTTTTGAGGAGAGGTAAGAAGGGGACACCTTTAATCATTTTGGTGTGCTAGATGACCTCAACCAGTAGGAGGTGAACCTAGGGTTGATGGATTTGGATCAAGGTGTCTTGGAAGTGGTTAAAGAGGATTTTTTTCTTGTTGATCTTCAGAATGTGCAGGAAGGTGGTTTACTTCAAATGGATATGGAGCTCAGTCTAGTGGACTTCATGATTCTTGATGCGCCTACTACTAGGGGAAATACTGAGGTAGAATTCTCTCTTCCTTTGGAGAAGATAGTATTTGATCTGGAAAGAGGAAAAAAGGATACTCCTCCTTTGGTACTTCACCAAAAAAATCCCAAGAAAGGAGTTCATGAGAAGCCCTCCAAGGCTAGGAGAAAGAAGGAATTGAAAAAGATTAAGATGATGGGGGAGACATTGGTGGATTCAGGATTTGTTAGGACTCTTGACTCCCACTTTTCCAACCCTATGAAATGATTATCCTCTCATGGAATGTAAGGGGCTTGAACAATGGCCCTAGACCAAAAAAAATTATGATTTAGTGCAAAATCATTCTCCTAGTGTGCTCTTCATTTAGTAAACTAAGATTTCGGTTGAGAATGTGTGTGGTTTGGTTCCTAAACTCTAGGGGTGCAATCACTTCCAGTGCATCAATTCCCATGGTAATTCTAGGCATTTGGCTTGTTTATGGAATCTATTGAAGATATTTCCACTCTAGTGGATGTCATGTAATTCTTCTATCTCTATGGTGGCCTTGAGCTTGGAAACTAGAGAAACTATTCTCCTTTCCAATATTCATGCTCCTACAGATTTTCCTAGTAAGCAATGACTTTGGTCTCACATTTAGTTTATTCGAAGTTTTTTCCTCTATATCCTTGGATCATTGCAAGTGACTTCAATGCCATTACTCATTTGGAAGAAAAGAGGGGAGAAACTCAAAGGTTGGATCCTTCTACTTTTCTTCTTCTTGATAATATCCCTATATTAAATCATGTTGACACTAAGCCTAGTAATGGGCACTTTATTTGAAAAAATAGGATATTTAGGGGGGACTATATTGTTGAGAGGTTGGATAGGTTCCTAGTTTCTTGATTTTGGATTGATGGGTCTTGGACTATTTTCTCTAAGGTTTTGGACTGAAGCAGTTTGCATCATTGGCCCATTAATTTATTAATTTTATTGGTTGGCAATGCTCAATCTCCCTCTTTTTAGTTTCAACTTATGTGGCTACATGATACCTCTCTATGGTATTATGTTGTTGCATGGTGGCATTTGGGTAGACCTACTTTTGGAAATGCTATATACTCTTTTACCAAGTAGCTGCAATATGTGAAGTATTAACTTAAAAAGGTGTAACAAGCAATGTTTTCACAATATCTTTCATGGTAAGGTTGTTGCTCAAGTTGGTTTGGATGCCATCACCCAGGAAATTAGGTATTTTGACCTTTATGGGGATTCTCTCAAGGAAGCGAGGACCTTGAAAGTGTTTGAAGAGTGTGAGCTACCTGAGGATATTTACTAGAAGCAGAAGGCTTGGGTTGAATGGTTATAGGGGCCCAGACAAAAATATTTCCTTTTTCTTCAATTATGTGAAGGCTAGGAGACATGGTAATTCAATTCCTTTTCTTGTGAATGCTAAGGGTGAGTATTTTTCCTCTTTGACATACATTTCCAAAGAAGTCTCACAGTAATTTACCTCCTTGTTTAGGGAGTCCAATCTCTGGATGCATTGATAGAAGAACTTCATGTTATGTCTTGTATCCCTTCTTTGGTTTTTGTGGAAATGAAAAATCACCTCTTGGGTGGTATTTCCCTAGAGGAATTGGAGGCCATTGTATTTCAAATGAAGAAATGGAAATCCTCTGGTCCTGATGGCCTTCTGATTGAAATCTTCTAGGAGTTTTGGGACATTATAATATAGATTTATTATAGGTGATTCACGAATCTTAGTGGAGAAAGTAGATATTGAGGGCTATGAATTCCACTAAGTTCCTTGCTCTCATACCTAAATGTGATGGTGCAGATAGGATGATTTGTTTTGACCCATTGCTCTTTGCAATGTGGTCTAATAAATTCTCTCCAAGTTGATTGTTAAGAGGCTAAAGTGGTGGATTAGCGGGATTATTTCTAAGGAGCAAGGAGGCTTTATAGAAAATATCCAAATCTTGGCGGTGTGTTCATTGCCACTAAAACTATTCATTCTATGGTGAATTATTAAGATAAAGCTATGTTTATCAAGCTAGATATGTCAAAGGCTTATATGATAGAATCAAGTGGTCCTTTTTATGTAAAGTTCTTATTTATTTTGGTTTTGTGGGGGAGTGGGTTATGTGGGTTATGAGCTGCATCATGACCACTTTTTAGTTTTGATCAATGGGGAACCATCTTCCTTATTTGGTGCCTCTAGAGGTCTTCGTCAAGGGGATCCTCTTTCTCCTTACCTATTCATTTTCTTGCCTAAAGGTTTGGGGAGAGTTATTAAGAGCAATGTGGTGCAAGGTCTTATTCAAGGTTGGGTTTGGGACAATGTTCTCTCTCCTCATACTCACTTTCAATTTGTTGATGATACTGCTTTGATGGGCATGGCGGCCAAGGTTAGAGAGGCCACTAATTTGTGCAAGGTATTGGACATATATCATACTATTTCTAGGCAGATGATTAATGCTCAGGTAAATCTTCCATTTTATTGTTTAACACTCCAAGGCTCATACAATAATAGATTGCCCGTATCTTGAGGTTTTAGATTATCTCTCTACCTTTGACTTATCTTGACATTCTTATGGCTTCTTGTACCCTCCCTAGGGTCTCTTGGAAAAATATTTTAGACAAGTTTCGTGCGAAGGTGAACCATTGGACTCATAAGTGGCTTTCCTTTGTTGGTCAAGTTTAGTTCCTTAACTCAGTAGTCTAGGCTTTTCCCATTTATAGGTGTATGCTTCAGGTGGCTCCTAGGGGTTTTATTAAGGATTTGAACTCTATGGCTAGGAAAATTTTATGGGTTGGTAGTTTGTCATTTTCTAAATGAAGCCTTGTGATGTAGGATATTGTCTATAGTCTAAAGTAGTTTGGTGGCCTTGGGTTACATCATTCCACTCTAACTGGGTTGGCACTATCTACCAAGCCTTATTAGAGATGGTGTTTGGAGTAGGATTATGTCTGGGCTAGGATTATTTCTCATAAATATCTAAGTGGGATACTAAAGGAGGAGGTTCCTTGGTATTCACTAGGGGGGAAAGGTTCTATGATTTGGGAAATGCTAAAAAAAGGTGCTAAGTTGATCAAGGAGGGTTTGAGGCCCTCTTCTTGTTTGAATCTTGGGATGGGTTTTCCCCTATTTATGAGTAGATGTCCTAATCTGCAAGCTCTTTGTTAGAGTTTCTTGTAGGATGATTGGTCTCGGGTGGAAAATTTCAAGACCTCTTACTTTTGTGGGAATGTGGATGTGTCTAGATGGAAGGATCCTAGTGAGTGGCATGTGGTCGGCTTGGAGGAGGATTGTGCTAAGCTTTGTAATATTTTGGTAGAGAATGCAACTCTCTCAAGGATAGGGATGTGTTGGCTTGGAAACCTAATCCTAGAGGGGTTTTCATGATGGCTAGTGGGTATCAGGAATTGATTGCTTGAAAGTATGGTGGTTTGGAAGTTCCATGGTGGAAAAATGTCTGGTATAAGTTCTCTTGGCCCAAGTGTAATTGCTTCTTGTGGAACTTAACATAGAATAAATGTCTGACTTGGGAAAATATTTGGAAGAGGGGATTCTAGGGCCCATGTATTTGTGTTCTTTCTGGGTGTAGTGAGGAGGACTCTTCTTGCCTATTCTTTTGTTGTCTATTTTTATGTTTATTTGAAATTTTTGGTGGGGTATACAGAGACATCCCTATGTTCATGCCTCTCCATTGGTTGAATTTTGGAGTAGTTTGGGCCAACCTCCCACACAAGATCCTTTCCTCTAGATTGTGTGTGGTGTTGGCCTTGGTTTCATCCTTTGGAAAATCTGGTTGGAAAGGAATCACAAGATTTTTCATGGGGATAAGTTGATGATTCAACAAGTCTAACAGAAAATTATTTTTATCATTTAGGAGACTATGAAGGCTAAATGTGAAGTTCCTTTTCCTTTGGAAAGGAGTGATGATGAGATTGTGAATAGATTGTGATGTGGAGCATCACTCTCATATCTCTCTATTTAGTTATGTTTCTAATGTAGAATAGGGGTGGAAACCTTCTCAAAATGACTAACAAGTGAGCATCAAATCAACTTTAAAACAGATTCAAAATATCTCATCAAAATTCACTCTTAGCCATGCCTTCCCTTGTAGCATAGACAACCTGGTTAAAGATATTTTTCACTAATGTTTTCCAAAAAACTTCCAAAAAAATTTTGGAGAATCAGATACCCTTTTCTAGGTTATACAACATATGAGAAATTTTATATTGAATCCTTTGGAACATGTGCTTCAAAATTGTCTTTTTCACAATTTTAGGCCTCCAAATAGGCCACTTATACAAAGGACTTGTGTCTTAAACTCTCTTTCTCTCAAATTTGAATCGGGAAACACTAGGTATGGTTCCAATCCACCAAATCCATAGTCAAACTTCCATGGTACAACCTCCAACCTAGCAAACCCCAAAACCCTTATTTTTGAGCCAAACTAAGAGGGTTTATTGAAAGTAGGGGTTCCAAGCCACTAAACACCCAAAAAACTAACTAGACACCCTTCATAGGGCCTGCACAAACTCAAATGACACTCACAATGCCTCAACGCTCATTAGCTTACCAAATCACCATCATGGTTGCTCACTTTTACATAAAAATTGTCACTACCCAGCCTAGGGCATTACTCCACCGACCAATTGCATGCTCTCCCAGACTCCTAAATGTATTTTAAATCTATCCTAACATGGTACACACCATTCCACCAAGTTACAGATCCATTATAGTGGGTGGATTGGTGAAAATCATTACATTATTGTCCTCAAACCCTTACACAGCCAAAACAGGGTAGTCTTTAAGAAATAGATGAAACCCTCTTCAAATGTGGAGTTAAGACACCAAAATAAGTTTAAATGGAGGCTAAAACATGTATGAACCACCACATAAATATTCAGAGCATCATACACCTATACGGGTCCGTACAAAGAAGAAAAACGTAAGCAAACACAGAAAAATCACTAAAATTAAGAAGATTCTTTATTAAATTTGATTCCAATCTCAAAGATCAACCTCAATTAGAGATTTTACATCACATTTTTGTTTCCATTCAAACTCAACTTCCCCAATGTATCTAACTACCTTTTGAACTCCTTAACTAACTTTATTTCTTGACAACTTTGCCAAAAATGCAATTTTTGCAAATGTCAAGCCAAATTTCCCCCCTAAACACCTAAAATGACTCAAAAAGAACTAAATGCATAATAAAATGGTATCATAGACCTTATTTTAAACAAAATTCATCAACCTACAATCTAGACTTTAAACCCATGAATGAACCAAACACTTTAAATGGTGCCCCTACACCATACACCCCACTTTTGAAGAATTACAAGTCCCTTGGAAAAGTTCTTGTAGCTTGTTCCTCCTTAAATTCTTCATGTCTTTGTCCTCTTTGATCCCCTTTGTCAAGTTTTTTTGGCTTTTCATTGTCTTCATCTTCCTTGACTTTGTCTACATTTGATTTAGGTTTCTCTCTGTCTTGCTGCACTGTGGGGTGTTTCACCATTCTTTCACCTTCAAACACTATTGTCTCCTATTTCCTTTCCACTGCATCTACTCTCACAACATCTAATATCAACTGACCTTCAACCTTTTGTTCACTTCACTTTCCCTTATCCACTTTTTTTGCACCTTTATCATTGTCCTTTGTACCATCATACTTTACTCCTTCTATCAGACTTGTAAGTACTTCTTTCTTTGTCCTTTTCATATTCAAACCTATACCTTCCTCTTCTAGGATCCTATAACCATCATAACCCTCCATCTTCTTGTGCTTTGTCTTGTCAACCTTGCACTTTTCTATACCAGCAGCCATGTTACCCTTTGACTCATCAGCATCATAGTGTCTTATCCTCCTATGCATTGTATTGTTACTTTCACAAACCTCTGCCTTTTCTTTTGTTGTTTTACCAATACTATTTACTATTGTCCCTTTACTCACTATCTAACTAATTACATTATCCCTTGACTACTTTTTTGTTCTATTTTTTGTTATAGGGAATTCAAATACCCCAACCATGATGCATTCACCTTTTTCATGCCTTTCCAAAGGCTTTCCACCTTCATACTGCCTTATATCAGTCTAAGACACTTTATCATTCCTTTTCTTCTGCCATACAAAGGCATGATTCTTTCTATACTACTAAATTTGACTCCATTTTATGACAAACGTTCGTTGGTCATTCAACAAACATTTGTCAGACAATCGATGAATTGGTGAAATAATTTTCATCGCCATTTTTTCCTCAAAATTCTGACAACGAATTAAAAATCAAAATAATAGTGCAGATTCATCAGTTGTCGGCATCATAAAACGACTCAGATGTTCATCAGAATATTGATGACAACTTCATGTATCCACCGATGAATTATAACCAAAATGCAATTGCAATGGCTCTTTCGAAGCATTGAAACAACACCAAAAGTTCATCACCATTTCAACGAAATGGGCAAGGAGTTATGATGAAGCCTTCTTCACAGCTATAGCAAATTTGTCGGACCTTTTCGATGATTCGTCAATGGCCTTCATTGAAATTGAGACGAAACAATGCAATTTTTTTTTTAAATATTCGTTGAAATGTACCATCGCAGAGACTCTTGGCGATGACCACCGAAGCCAACCCATCGGTGAGAGATCAATCATTGGCACAGGATAGAAAACTCACTCTGATAGTCCATGTATTTCCAATGACTTCTGTCGGCAAGACAGACCCAATGTCACACCAATCTGACCTCTTTAGGAGTTTTAAATAGACCTACACCATGTCATCATAGAGATTCTTGGTGATGACCACCGAATCCAACCCATTGGTGAGAGATCAATCATCGACATAGGATAAAAAACTCACTTTGATAGTCCACGTCTTTCCGATGACTTCCATCAGCAAGACATATCCAATGTCACACCAATCTGACCTCTTTAGGAGTTTTGAACACTGCTGGTTATCAACAAGACATTATGAGGGTCTCGCCAATTAAACAAGTGTCTAAGAGCAAGTAAACAGATGGAACCTATTAATTTTCTTATTTTGGGGTTCTTTAAATCACAGAATAGATACCATCTTCTTGTGTATAATGTACATATATTTAGATTTGAATTTGAGACCAATTGTCATTGCACATTCCATTTTACTTGCACAGAGTATTCTATAAGCAATATATTGATAATGCCAAATGATTTATGGTGCTGTACAACTCTACCTATCATCATAGTTTTGTTGTTCCCCCTGGAGAATCCTGCAAAGATAAGTTTACAATACCAAGTCAAATAATATGAAAAAGACTTACTTCCATACAAATTAAATGATTATTCTCACAATGGCAATTGTCTAATCACAACAACAATTCCATGAAAGGTTATCCATGCTTCATAAGAGATGGGTGATCATACATATAGACTGCAAGATGCACAGAAAAAGCATTACACTTGAGAACAACCAAGGGCTAACAAGGGAAGGAGTTAAAAACATGCAGTTGAAGAGAAAATGTGTAGAGGGAAAATGTTGAGCAATGTCAGAATAGAGCTTATGCAGAGACATATTCTTGACCTAATTAAGCTCTTGAACAACTTAAACAAAATTAAAATACTAACACATACATGAGACATGTAAAGAACTTCCAATATCGGTTATCTTTTTCATTAATGCAGAGGTAGGTAAAGGAGAAATAATTATAATTGTAACACTATTCATAGTCCAGTAAATTATGTTCATAATTTGTGTTCAATGGACCTCAGTTTTATCATTATACTGCCCATCTAATACCATATTTTAATCCAGGGTTCAACTATCTCATATCTAAAGAAGCACCTTCAATTAACCATTTAAAGTACTATAAAATAAGGTAATACTTTTACTTGAGAAAGATTAGGTACACTTGTAGGATTAAAGTTCTCACAATCATCAGGATTTATTGGTACATAGACACAACTTGCAACATATAAAGCAATGGATGACTACAAGTTAGTGAAATGGCACTTAATATGTGACTGGTTTGCAAATTGATTGGTAGAAAATAAGGTTACAAAATAGATCCACATAAAATTATGAGGGACAATCTCGTAATCATCAAATAGATTAAAAAAGTGCAAAGGAAAGAGTCGAGAGCTACATCTCTAGAGCCTAAAAAAAACACATGCAAGAAACATTAAAAAAACAAACCAATTTTTGGATGAATACAAAATGGTGCCTTCAGCAAGTGATTCATATGCTTTCACACCTGACATAGGACATTAAGAATATTTTAGTCTTCCTCTGTGAAATTAAGTACTTACAGAATAAATCCAGAAACCAATATTATATTCCTCCATGTCTAGCCGAGGGTAGGTATAAGAGAAAAAAAAATCTTCAATGCAATGCCAAAAAATATCAATGTGTGTGTAGGTTTGTATTACTCAAAATGTCATTTCACTACCTAAGGAAAAATACAAAAGTGATGTTTTAAATTTCAATCTTCACATAGGCTCCCTTATTGCTACACATGCATATACAAGAATTATTCAAGCTCTAAACTATTCAAAAGAGCCGAGCTACATCTCTAGAGCCTAAAAAAAACATATGCAAGAAACATAAAAAAAAAGAACAAACCGGTTTTTGGATGAATATAAAATGGTGCCTTCAACAAGTGATTCATATGCTTTCACACCTAACACAGGACATTAAGAAGATTTTATTCTTCCTACAGTAATTAACTACTACAGAAAAACCTAGAAACCAATATTATATACCTCCATATATCTAGCCGGTGGTTATGAGAGAAAAAAAATTCCTCAATGCAATGCCAAAAAATATCAATGTGTGTGTAGGTTTGTATTGCTCAAAATATCATTTCACTGCCTAAGGAAAAATACCAAAGTGATGTTTTAAATTTCAATCTTCACATAGGCTCCCTTATTGCTACACATGCATATACAAGAATTATTCAAGCTCTAAACTATTCAAAAGAATTAGGGCTACATCTCTGGAAGCCTAAAAAACACATGCAAAAGAAACATTAAAAGAACAAACCCGGTTTTTGGATGAATACAAAATGGTGCCTTCAACAAGTGATTCATATGCTTTCACACCTAACACAAGACATTAAGAAGATTTTATTCTTCCTCTGTGAAATTAACTACTTACAGAATAAACCCAAAACCCAATATTATATACCTCCATGTCTAGCCGAGGGTAGGTATAAGAGAAAAAATTCCTCAATGCAATGCCAAAAATATCAATGTGTGTGTAGGTTTGTATTGCTCAAACTATCATTTCCTTTGCCTAGGAAAATACCAAAGTGATGTTTTAAATTTCAATCTTCACATAGGCTCCCTTATTGCTACACATGCATATACAAGAATTATTCAAGCTCTAAACTATTCAAATATTAAGGATTTAATTAGCTATAAGATGGAAAGTTGTTATTTAGACATAATCCATTATCTTTTACATATCTTTATTCACTCCTAGCGCTTCAGATAAATTTGTGTAAATGAGACAGAAATGTGAATCTTTTATGACAAAGAAAATTCTTAAAAGGATGGGGGAGAGAGCAAAGGGTAGGGGGAAAGAAAATTCTTGAATGTATAGCAAAGTATAACATTTTGATCATTATAAAAATGAAATGAATCTTAAGTTTGAAGCATTAATATCATTTAGAACATTTATGATCAAGAATGAATGTAAGTAGAGAAACTTTTGCATACCTGCAAATGGTACAAAATTTCATGGTTAAGTGAAGCCTCCCATCAACAACAAGATCCAAATATCCATGTATATATCTCAATGGGGCCTCCTAAACCCTTGAGCTATCAATTTTTCCACTAACCTATTATGCACAAAATCAAATTGTAGAGTTATGTCACCACTAAAAATAGAAGAAATAGAGCTTTCAAACCAAATCCACACACAACACAACGTGGTATTCATACAAAGCCATACAAACAAACTAAACTCATAACATTGGAATGGAAAAAACTTCAAATTATGATGCAGAGCATGGATTCAAGGTATAAAGAATCATTTTTCTGCCACCATAGTGAAAAGTTAGCACTTTCTTTCATCTTTGCATATTGGCTTGATGCTTCAAACGATGCATTTCTTATATTGAAAAGTGCATTACCTTATTGCGCTTCTCTTTGTTTCGAGAATATTTTAATATTATCTACTTAACAAGGCCAACCACGTGATGGGTGAAGCTCATTTGGCCCCTCACCCCCCCTCACATCACTCAATACCCCATACCCAATCATATAACATTAATCATTCATTCATCTATTAATAACATATAACATTCATTCATTAACATATAAAATTCATTAATTAACATATTCACATTCATTCATTAACATATAATATCTATTCTTTTTCAATTTACATATTATCAAAAATATGGTTGTCATGATATGATTACAATCAATTTTTC
>VDFB02093909.1:0-23532 GCA_007258455.2 Sequoia sempervirens | reverse complement strand
TCGAACATGGTGGATATCTTCGATAAGAGATTTGATCACTTCGATGTGGTGCTTGAGTGATTCTCTCACCTCTACATATTTTTCCTTGGTCAGGAATTACCCCAACTTACACCAATTTATTGAGATTTTCCTGTTTCATTTGTGACCAAAATGATAGGCATTTTTCCATCTCTTTTTGTTCTTGGTTAAGAATACTTTCTTCCTTTTCAAGCTCTAATTTGAGCTTGGCTATCTATGTGGCCTTCTCATCCACAACAACTATTACCTGTGAACCATCTTGTATTAAATCATTAATGAAATCATACAATTCTTTACCATTGGAGGCCAACTTTTCTGCCTTCCGTACTGCTAGTTCTTCAAGGTTTTCCATAGCCATGGGTTGGATATTTCCTGAAGAGTTTTCAAGTCTCCTCAAAACAATTGCATATCGTTCAACCTTTTGTTTGTACATGTCTCAGGCTTGTTCCATTTTATCAAGTCTTCCTGCCACCACATCCAAGGTTACTTGTGCATCTGCCTTTGCACTTTCATTCGTGACCTTGCCAAGCTGGACTCTTGTTATAGTGTAGTCCTCCATATTTACATCTCCTTCCTCTTGAGGCGGTATACCAATTTTTGCAAACTTATGGTTAGTTTTATCAACATGGAGTCTGGAATGTACCTTGGCCTTTCTCTTCCCCTTGGCTTTTGGAGGAGCAATCTCTTCACGATCAAGCTCTTCTGGAGAGATCATTTGCTTCTTCTGCTTCGATACTTGAGATACCAACCAAGGGGGAAGAGAGGAAATATGAGCTTCTTGACTCACTGTCAACTCTTTCGTCACAACCGTTTATGTAGAAATGGCTGATATGTTGACAATTGGGGTAGTGTTTGTCATGACTGCACTAGTAGATTGCACACCAAGTTGACTGTGCAAAGATTCATTCATGAATCTATTGAATTCAACCTCATAAGTGATGTCATAAGATGGAGATGACAAACTGGGAATGGATGATGAAGGACTTGACAAAATATCAACTGTTTGTGTATTTGAAACTGATGGAGGAGTATCAAGTACGATTGATGTTGTAGGAGGATGAGAAATGACTGTTGTAGGTATTGTGGATGTAGGAGGAGGTTATGTGGGAAGAGGATGTGGAGGAGTATTAGGATTAGGAGATGTGTGAGGAATGTTTGAAGTTACGGGTGATCACATTTGGGGAAAGTCTTCGACAACATTCTCATGTGGAGATAGAGTTTTTTCTTCGTCATGCCCAAGTTCCTATTTATCACCTTCTTGATCACCTTCTTGTTCTTCAGACTCTTGTTCTCCTACGGAATCTTCTTCCTCATCAGAGTTTTCTTCTTCAGCAAATTCTTCGCTTGAATTTTCTTCTTCTTTAGAATCTACCTCTTCAGAAACATGCCCTTTTCCTTTTGAGTGAGATGGTTTAGATTCCATAGATTCTTCTTCTTGAATTGCCCTTATATCCTTCTTGCCAATAGTGAAATTTATTCTAGGGCCTCTTTGGGAAGAAGAGGGAATAGCCGTATGCTTGTCTTTTGTGAGGAGTTCCTGTTGTTGGCCGAATTCTACTCCAGGTTCTTCTCCATCTGACTCTGTCGTGAAGGCTTTCATATAGAAACCATGCTTGTGTAACCATTCTGGAGTGTTGGCCAATATGGGAGCAACCCTTTTCCTGATGGAAACATCTTCCTTCTTAGATCATTGTATTGCAGGAAGAGGTCTCTTAGAAATTTCATTTTCATCATAGGTAGCATTCATGATGTCACCAGGATCTTTGAAACTCTCTTGTAGGTCAGCAACACCAAGATCCCTGATCTGCTCTACGATTATCCTGCAATAATCTATTTTTTTGACATCCTCTTCGTCTCTGCATTCAACCCATATATCTTCGAAGTAGTACTTGTGATTGTGACCCTTTTTCAACTTCCTATTCACATTCTGGTAATCAAAGTCAAATCTGTATTTGTAGGTCCTCATTGTCATGATCTGCATTTCTGCATAGACTGATTTGGATTTTTGCACACTCTGAATGGTATATCTACTAATCGTCAGTGGAAACTTGAATCCCAGTTTGTGAATTCTCATTCATTCTTTATGAACTGAAATAAGTTGTCGGCATAGCTCCATGAGTATCCACTTATCTGAGGGATATTTAGGCAACATGTAAGGACACCCAGTGTAGCAACCTACCCTCATGTAAGTGAAAGTTGGAAATTGCAAGAATATACACCCGACCTTGCTTACCACTTTGTAGGCCTCAGTAGATACTCTCTTCTTTTTGAGAGTTGGGTCAAAGCTAAAATGTAGAGGTGCAAAGAAGGCATCTGTGACCCTCCTGAAATGATGAAGGATTTCCTTTAGCTCCAACTGATAGAAATAATTGTACACAGGTACCAAGTGTTGGTTTCCCTTTGTAGACAAACCTGGGAATTACCTCATCACAGCTGTAGCATAAACCAAATAAGAAGTCATATAAAACTTCAAAGTGGTTGGCACATTTATCAATTGTTCATGAATTTTGTCACTAATTTGTGTTCCCCAATCAATATGGGCCTTATGTCATCTTATGATCTGAATGTATTCATACATCCAATCCTAAAAATGCCCTTAACCTTGCTCAAGAGTGTAATCATGTCCCTGACATCTTCTTTGAAGTCACTTCTAGGAAGTCCCTTCGACCATCTTGAGATATTAGGCTGAGGTGTTTTTAACCATTGGTTATTTATCAAATTTTTAGCCTTGGCTAGATCAGCATCATAGACTTCCTGCGCTTGTTGCATTGAAATATTGGTGTATTTTTCCATGTGTGGGACTCTGAAAACAATGTCAAAGAAATCAGGGTCTAGCCTCATCATCTCTTGTCTAGAGGAATCTATCACACTTCTGCTCTCTCGGATGTAGTGGGAAGCAACTTGGAGAACGAACTATGTGTGATGAGTAAATGTTGGAAATGTGGACACCAGATGCAAATTGCTATGTACAATGGCTCTCAAACTGTCTTCCAAAGGGTTTTGTTCAGTTCTTTTAACAAAGTCTACAAGGTCTTGATGACCAACCTCGGTGTCCTTTATTTCATCCACCTTTGAGATCACCACTGTAGGCGGATAAACGCCTTGGTAATTGTATTTAATTTTTCCCTTAGCCTTAGAAGATGATGAAGGCTTCTTGGCTATCATCTAGAAGCAACTGTATCAAAAGATGTCACCTTGAGGATCACTTTGATGAAATATGGAGAAAAACTATAAGGATGGTGAATCAACAGGCGTTATCAGAAAAAGTAGTATTGGGAAGCGTGAAGCAAGCAAACGATGTTGAGCAACCGTGAAATGGGAAATTAGGCACGAAAAATGGAACGGGAGCGAAGAAATAAGGTCTGGAGCAAAAATGGAGCAATTTTGAAGTGTTTAAAGCAAAAACTGCCAAATGTGTAGGAGAGCTGAAAATCAACGCTCCTACACTTAGAGAGATGATTTGAAATGTAAGGGCACTGAAAATTAGCGCCCTTACATGTTCAACATGTAAAATTGTAAAATATGTCAAGGCGCTAAAAATCAGTGCCTTGACACTTGGTCTCACTTAGGAAAATTGGTGAAGTGCAATAGCGGGCTTTTTAAGCGCTTTTACACTAAGAAGAAATTGAGCTCCATGTAGGAGCGGTGATTTTCATTGCTCCTACACTTGACTTGGAGTGAGTTAAAATTTTGGTGTGATGGCAAAAAAAATCACCGCTATGTCATTTGAATGTCTTGGAAGATTGGTGTTTGAGCAGTGAAATTCACCACTTGAACATCTATAGGAGTCCACATTTGAATGACAAAGTTCAAGTATTTGCCAATGTATATAAATACAACTTCAACACTTGGTGAAACAAAATATGGTGGAGAAAAATTCCTAAGGAAAGAAGCAAGTTGAAAAAAAACCTAAGGCTTGCGCTTGTAAAATGAAGAAAAAATTCTTAACAAAAACGAATATGAGTAGGGCACAATAAAGGAAGAAGAAATGGTGCGATTGCAAGAAGAGGAAAAACAATTCGATGCACAAAGAGATTCAAATATTAAACAAAACACAATGACAAGATTTGAAATGAAATTTACAAAGCCTCTGAAAACAAAAAAGAAGAAAGACTTGATGAAGAAATAGAAGTGATGACATACCTGGAAGAACTCAAAAACTCTAAGCTCGAAACAATGAAGAAATCTCCAAAACCGCAAGTTGTAGGAGGATAGAGAGTTGCCAACTCGATGAGGAATGAGATAAAGGTGAATTGAAATGAGTTTAGTTTAACTAATAATCACTTTTAAGCGATTTAAAAGTTCATAAATGCAACATAAGTTGTGCATTAAATATGGCACTTTAAGTAGCAAAACTGGGAAATATGCATTGGCGGTGAAAATCACTACCCGTGCATTATTTTAACTAAGTAGAGAGAAAAAGTGCACGAGTGCTAAAAATCAGCGCTTGTGCACTAAAGACTGACCTTGACAAAAATGCACAAACACTGATTTTTAGCGCTTGTGCACTTTGAGGACTTAGAAAATTTTACAACCTCAACATGTAGGAGTGTTGAAAATCAATGCTCCTACACTTTTGCCAATTTTCACAACTCCCAAAGGCTGGAAGCTGATGAAGATGCCCATTTCGAAGCTCTTCGAAAGACGGACGGGGGAGGACACTCAAACAAACTATTTGAGATTTTGGAATGCACTTGGAGGTGGATTGAAATTTACCTTGTTTTGCGTGCTTGAACATCACAAACCTATGAAACAAACAAGTTTCATAGGGGGGTTATCTGTGAATCAAGCGCTGCTAGATTCCATGATAACAGGTACATAAACATATACTGCATTCACCTTATAACAATCCTACTTATTTAGTTGCATAAGTGGTGAGTGATCAACAACCTCATGACATGGTGGATATCCAACTTGACGAATTGGAGGATAGTCTTATTCTTCTCTCATAACATTGCCAACCGTCCTGGTTGGTGGAAGGAGCCATGAATCTAGGTATTGATTTGCATGGCCAACAAGAACATGGTACTTTTACTTTCCCATCACCACCACTCAATTTTGTCCTACCTGAAAGGATGCATTACTATGCTGATTGTGGTGCTTCAAATTTTGGAGGCACTACAAATTTCACCCAAGACTCACAAGCAGTGGACATTGAGGTTGAGGACAACATCAAGTCATAATTGGAGTAGACACAAGAAACAAAAATAGTTCCACATCAACAAATTCCTCAAACTGCCTGTCCACATTGTCAATCAAAAAAACAATGGTGGTGATAATGGATTTTGGTTGAGCAAATAATCTCAGGTCTTAAAAATAAATGACTACATGAATTTGTTATTGTAGCACGATGAAAGGAAGAAAGAGATTGAGGAGATCAAATCTTGAAAGAAACAAGAGAATGATGAGAAAAAAATAGTGCATATTGTGGTGAGGGAAATGAAGGAGCAAGCCAAAATAGATAAGGAGATACCACGTAAAGAAAAAGAGCAACTAAAAGTACAAAAAGAAGCTGATAGACACAAAAAGGAGCAAGAGAGGATTTAGAGGAACATGACAAAAAGGAAAAAGAGATTTCGAGTAGCATGTGTGCTTTACAAATAAGAAAGATGGTTATACTCCCATAATCCCTTTGTTTGGGATTTAAACATAACATCCTCACTATTCTCGCCACACCCAATCTTCATCTAACTATCTCAATTTATGCATATACTTAATTTCCAAGTCATAAAGGAACAAGACGCACATCATATCCCACATATATCTGTTTCCATCAACTCACCACTTGCCCCATCACATGTAAAACCACTATCCCACTTGGATTTCCTTTTATATGCCATTTGTAAAAATGATTTGGCCAAGGTGTTAAAATTCGCTCTATTTGTCATGTGACCCACAGGTAACGGCCCACCCCACAAGCTGATGACATGATGTTCGGCGGAGCTGTTGTATCCATTACTCTCCTGGCAAACAATGCCACTCCTTTCACCCAGCTTTCATATTAATCGCTTCATTGCCCTCATTATTAGCTTATGTACAATTGTGTTTAATGCACATCCCTTCCCATTATCTCCATGACGTGTTGCACAAATTCCAAACATTCCTTCATATAATGCTCATTCTACCTCGCACAACATGCTATCTTTTTCCCCTTTCTTTCTACCATCTTCTCCACTCTTCTTCACAAACAAACGAAAAGGTGTTTTGTTATGCTATCTGCAACATCAATCCCACCACCACTACATGTTACACTCTGATACCGATCTCCCTTCTAGCTTCTTTATATATATATATGTGTGTGTGTATACATATACATATACATATACATATACATATACATATACATATACATATACATATACATATACATATATACATACATGTACATATATACATACATGTACATATATGTATAGACATTATATACATATACATACGTATGTTCATGTATATACATATATTTATACATATCTATTTTGCTAAATTGTTCTTCAATTTAGTCATATAAATAACGCTATTTGTTCAATCTCAGCTAGCTCAATTTTTGTTAATAAATAGCTATATATATGTATGTGTATAAGGAGTTTTAATTTGTCTCTGTATTGCACCTCTCTTTTTCCTCATGTAATTTTAGAAACTTTGGTTAGAGGCTTAAATTCAATTTGCTTCACTGGATATGTACCACTTCATACTGCTTTGTGTGCTTTCAGGAGGTAAGCCTCTATCGGGATGCTCCTCGCCAAGCAACGCGTGCATATTCAAAGCTTAATGCACGCCTCGCAGATTCTCATGTTGACAAATAGAGGCGTTACTCTTCCCATTGGCAGCGAAGTTGTAACGCCTCCTTTGGCCACTCGGCCCAAATATGGCCGTTTCCTTTCTCATTCCTTCATAATCAGTCCTTGAACTTGCATTTAGAGGTTGGAAGAAAGATTGAAGGGACTCTACACCACATTAAGCTCTCACAAGCTTATTTTGCACTCACTTCCAAGCATTCCATAGCAACATCACACTCCATCACTTCGGTAGAGCATGTTTGGGACCACGCGATTGTAGCAGAGGCTTGAGTTCCTCTCATTTCTCTCCCAAGCAGCCTTGAGTGCTCTTGGTGGAGGTGGTAAGCTTCCCTCTCCTCTCCTCTATCACAATGGTTGAGTAGCATAGTACTATTTGTAGTGCTTGTGTTTTTTGTCACTTCTTTATCTCTTTTCCTTTGGTTGTCCATGGAGGTGGAAACACCTAAATGGGGGTTTGATTGAGGCAGGCCCCTATACAACCACCCCCCAACATTCTCTCTCTTGTTGTGTGTAGGTTTGTGAGCTCTTGGAGGATTAGCTGGCGAACAAATTTATTGGTGAGATTCTCCTCATCTTTGTCACTCTTGCTTATTTACTTTATAATATCAGAGATTACTTAATCTATTTAGTTACATCATTTTGGCCTTTTAGTTAAATAGCTAGGTTGTTAGTCGTTTTGGTGTGTTTAACCTTGTCTCGGTTGTTGTCTAGCCGCACGGACTACAATGCGCTTTCGAGATGCCAGTGCGCTGCGCTGTCGTCCATAGTCCGCGCTGACGTCCTTGGGCAAAGAGCTCTCTGAGGCGCAAAGTTGGACCTAAAAAATGACTCACCTAGCCCTGTTTCAAAACTCAGGATCGCAGAGTGATTGTAGGACCTAAAAATCCTCATCATTCTCATCCTCATACCCTAAACAATACACTTAGCTAAGGTAAGTTAGGGAAACCTCTCGCATCTTGACCCTTCGTGACTTGGGGTCTTGCACGCGGTGGTCTGCCTCTCTTACATTATGTATGTATGTATATACATACATCCATATGGTAATGCATGTTGACATCTACAATGAATTGTTGGCAGTGTAGTGTGAATACCTATACAATTTGTAAAAGTTCTTCATTAGAATGGACCATTTACTATAAGTGACGTTTGGTATTAGAATATAAATATATGTACACACACATATACAAATGTATATAAATATATACATATACACATATATACACGTATATATGTATACATAGATATTTGTGTACATATGTATACATATATACAAAGCAAGACTATTAACATATGAAGTCCTGTAATGAAGGACACAGACAAATTAAAGTAAAGGGATGAAAAACAATAAGCCAAATTTTGACAAATCTCATATCTGATAGGCATGTACAATATACACATATACACACACAACAAACTGGGAACTATGTACTTACATTGTATACAAGGGAACCACAACTATTAATTGGGAATTTGTGTGGCATGTCGTGGAGGTAATGGAAGGGGACATGCAGTAAACACAAATGTACATAAGCAATGGCAGGGACGACAAGTGATTAATGCGAGCAATTGGACCAAAAGGGTGGAAAACCTCTACATCTTTAATAGTTAAATAGATAATCATAAATAGAGGTACTTCATAAGTTATAATACCTTTACACAATATGTATAATAATAAAAGTTAACATGTATAGGATAAAGTCATGTTCTCTCTTGGTATTTGAACATGCCAACATAATCTATGAAAACAAACTAGATTCACAACTTCACTTATGGGTTAAGTATAAAACTACTAAGTTGTGGAGAAGTAAGTTGGTGGCAAGTGAGGAGGGTGGGTTTCATAGAGCAAGATACAATTATTTAATTTGAATAGATCTTCTTCAACATATCAACAATCATGATAATATGTACAAATCTAACCCCAATGTTTGGTTTCTAGAGGTACAAGTCCACTAAATTTAATATATTTGATATAAGGAACAACAATCATTTATGGACCCTTGATAATGACATTAGTAAGACAAATACTCTCAACAATTACACTATTTATTAAGGATTATAGTATAACCATAACATAGGTATAATATTGACTTCAACTTATTGTGCTATCTTATAATAATATTCAATTCTAAACCTTAATCTTGTAAGAGTGGTGTCACATCAAGGTTCTAAAATTACATTCATTCTATGGATAAATGCAAGCAATAAGAGACCATCAAATGCATTTGAATCCCATCCAATACACATTTAAGCAATAGATAGATCTTCATATTGCAATCTCAATATATTGTTGTGTATGAACATGATTGCCCCTACTTGTATTACCAAACAGATATTGAAATACCAAATATTGTATTCAACTTTGAGAGGTGCAATCACAACTTCACTTAAGGGTTAAGTATAAAACTACTAAGTTGTAAATATTGTATTCAACTTTGTGCAATCACAACTTCACTTATGGGTTAAGTATAAAACTACTAAGTTGTGCAGAAGTCGAGGGCAAGTGAGGAGGATGGGTTTCATAGAGCAAGATACAATTATTTAATTTGAATAGATCTTCAACATATAAACAATCATGATAATATGAACAAATCCAACCCCAATGTTTGGTTTCTAGAGGTACAAGTCCACTAAATTTAATATCTTTGATATAAGGAACAACAATCATTTATGGATCCTTGATAATGACATTAGTAAGACAAACACTCTCAACAATTACACTATTTATTAAGGATTATAGTATAACCCTAACATAGGGATAATATTGACTTCAACTTATTGTGCTATCTTATAATAATATCCAATTCTAAACCTTAATCTTGTAAGAGTGGTGTCACATCAAGGTTCTAAAATTACAATCATTCTATGGATAGATGCAAGCAATAAGAGACCATCAAATGCATTTAGAATCCCATCCAATACACATTTAAGCAATAGATAAATCTTCATATTGCAATCTCAATATATTGTTGTGTATGAACATGATTGCCCCTACTAGTATTACCAAACAAATATTGAAATACCAAATATTGTATTCAACTTTGAGAGGTGCAATCATATTAAGAATCTTAGTCTCTCGAGTGTAAAAATGAGCCAAAAGAGATATCTATACAATTGAGTATAATATGGCATAACACTAGGCCATTTTGGCCTACTATTTTAAAAGCAGCCTTATCTTTTTAGCATTACCTCTTGTTAGGGTATAAATTAAAAATAAAAACCTTCATTGTGACTTAAAATTTAACTTCTAAAAAGAGATCCATTTAAAAAATAACTTTGAAGAAAATTTAAAATATTCTAACCCTTTCCCAAAGATGTTAATCTGCCTTTCCTCTGTATTTTTGTTTGTCAAGTGTAAAAATGAGCCAAAAGAAATATCTATACAATTGAGTATAATATGCCATAACAGTAGGCCATTTTGTTATGAAGCATGACCTACTATTTCAAGGGCAGCCTTGTCTTTTTAACATTACCTCTTGTCAGCGTATAAATTAAAAAAAACCTTCATTGTGACTTAAATTTTAACTTCTAAAAGAGATCCATTTAAAGAATAACTTTGAAGAAAATTTAAAATATTCAACCCTTTCCCAAAGATGTTAATCTGCCTTCCTCTATCAGAAACCCTCTGCTGCCATTGTAGTCATGCCTGTTGGAGTAACCAAACCTTACGGTGGTAGTGTATCTAACAATCATCTGCATTACAATCTTTTCAATGACACACTCAAATTTTAGTTATCATCAGTGAGCACATAGAAGCGGACATCATTTGCTAAATTAACGAGTCACTGGGTATTAGAAATGCTGCTTTGGATACAGAGCACCGCTCCTCTTAAAAACTTCTATTTGGATTCATAAACCAAAAGAGCATGAAGCAACAATTAAATAATAGATGAACATAATCAATGCTATCGTCAGCCATGATAGATTACTTAGTTGGCTCAAATAGGCTTCAAGTGAATGTCATAGAGAATACAAAATCGGATTGCAGTTGATAGACATTAACAATTCATACTGGCAGGTCATTGCCATAGGTCCATTTACTCAACGCCCATTTAAATGATATCGACAGCCTACTTACATAGGACGTCTCTGCTCATTCCTGTTTACCACTTGAAAGCTAGGAGCAGCTACAAAAAAAATTGTTTCTTCAATCAAAATGACTATGTTGCCATAAATTATATGGCAGTGTCTAACTTTGATGCTGGTAAAGTACCTCAGCAAGAGAATATTTATATTGAAAGAATAGCATCTCAAAATGCATTCTCATGCTATATTTCTGGTCTTCCTTGGATATTGCCACCAGACAGCTGCTGGAACTAGTAAAACAGCAGTTGCAATGCCCATCATAATCTGCAATCAATGTTCATAACCTTTTAAATCCCAAATAAGTTGAAAAAATTAAAAACTGGCGAGAACTGAAAGACAGGTTTTATGAACTATTTAGCACAAGATGTTAAGTATTTATATGAAAATCAAAATACCTGAAAAACAAATATTTGGTGTTCTTTTAGAGCCCAAATAAAAGGGAACTCAGAAATCTGGGAAGAATTCAAAGAAACTATGCTGGCAACTCAAGGGATGCAAGGATTTAGAAGAAAATTGAATATCTTAGAACACAAAATTTTGCCGTTCTGGCAATTCAGAAGGGAAAACAGCACTGCATTTTGACAGCTGAAAATTCTACATTCAAAATCAAGTTACCACACATGTGCTGTGACAACAACAAAGTCTACGAATTGCCGAGAAAGCATATACATCACTAGAGCATCAGGGAGTTGAGTACCCTAAAAGCTCCAAAGAATTATATTCCCCAAAAATAGGATTTCATGCAGTGGCTGGAGGAACACTCACGAAGAGCATGCACAGTAATTTTAACTACGTGCACACATTTTCTGTCTCAGCATTGATTGTTCTCATAAATCAAGATGGAGTAAGACCAAGTTCATTTTAATTATTGAGACGGAGTAATACTTGTCACGTGTATTAGAAGCAAAACACATTAATGATAACATGGCAAAGAGTACAGATCACAGAGAGGAATCATTATTACTACATATAGCAGAATAGTACATAGGATTCTTGGGAAGTGGCCATTATCTTTCCCTTGACAAAACGAAGGGATATCTCAGGCAAAAATTACCCATTTTGAAGATACAGATTAGTTCTTCCCGCTCTTCTGTAATCCAATTTAATTTAAAAATACCTTTTAGTTTTAGTTCTTATTCAAAAGTCACAGCGAAATTATTGTAAAGCATCTAGCACACAATGGTTTTTAATACTTTCTGAAAGCAAAATTTAAGCATTTAAAATTCTTCTCATCAAAGCTAGCCAAATGTAAAAACTGAAGAATTTAGAGAAATTTACTATGTTATCTTACCTTTTCTGCCATGCTTGATTGGTTCATTGCATCAAAGAGGAAAGATTTCAATCTCTGGAACACAGGTAGCTTTGGCATAAGTACAACTACTGTATACTGTTTAGTACAAGGTGATGGCAATATCCTCTGCAATTTTTCATGCATTATCATGCGAGTTAAAGATGACCTGACTGTGCTGCGGCATTCATCCTGAGCCTGTAAATGACCATATTGGATTATTAATACAGAGATATATTTGCTGTAATATGCCTGGATAATTATGTTACAAAGTTTACTACGGTTTACAAACATACTAAACCTTATATATGACCAGAAAGAGATTAAAATCATACCCTTTGAATAGCATTTCTCATAGATGTCTAAAATTCTCTTTCTCTGGTGTTTTGCTCCAGAACTAAAATTCTAGAACATGTGACCATATATAGGAAACTCATAGTTACTATACTCCCAAGTACGTCATTGGATGCTCAAGCATCTAAAGCATTGATCTTAGCGAACTAATCTATTGTATGTATGAACCTTTGAGAAGTACAAGCAAACACCTCAGTACAGAATATAAATTTGCTGGAACCGAATCGTCTGGGGCACCAATAGAGAGTTAAGCAATAATCCAATGTTATATCTACAAACACCGATGAACCTGCTATCCCCCATTCAATAATTTATCAAAAGACAAAAAATAAGCTTTTAGGAGTCTGTAGCAGTAGATGTTTTTTAGCTACTTGTAATTTGTATCCTTGAGTTCTGTCATTGTCTTCATTGATTCTATATATATATATATATATACATATATATATATTTTGGTGCTCAGCAGGCCTTATGTAATCCACAATATATATTTTTTTTTAGTTGGAGGGTTCTATATCAAACCTGGATCATTTATTGGGAGCACAAGTATAACCCATTCATAATGTTCCAAGCTTATAAAAAATGTGTTCAAACTTCATATGTAACATTTAATGTCTATCTATGCATCGTCAGTCATTATAATTGTTGCATCCATGAGATACAAATTTGCAAAAATATAACTGTATAAAATTTCAGTAGTAATGTTTGTATTTAGTCCTTCAGTTTTATATTTTTTCAGTCACATGCCATAACTGTCATTGATGTTATATGTATGTAGTATGTAATATGCCAGTGTTCTACTGGCCTTATGGGTTATGACTAATGAGGATCAAAGAATGCATATCTAAAATATTTATGTTTCCAATCTGTAGAAAAATGTGTCGCTTTATGATGATTATTGTAATATCTCAAATTGGAATATTGTAACACTTGGCAAATTTACAATAGCAATGCTCGGAATCCAGCACTTTCTGATCACGGAGATCTTGGGATGGGCAGAATGAGAGCATACAGTGGCTGGAAGTTAAATCACAAATATATTGTTGGTGGCAAGCTGCACAACTCTACAATGTTGGCAAATGTTGGAATTGAAATAAACTAATGTCTTGGCAGCAGAGCCTTCCAGACTTACAATACTGAAATTAACTAGAATTTAATATTATTTCTAGCTGCACAGAAAATTACATGAAGAAATACTATATTATTAATGTTGGAGAAATTGCAAATAAATTCTTCAAGATTCAGATTGAAACCAAAGAATGTTAGCAGCAACAGTAATATCACCTAAGTTCCAAGACTAGCAATGACTGAAAATTCAATCACAAACGTTGTTTAACTCACAGCTGAAATGAGTTAATCCCGTTAGGATCAATAATTATTCCAAATCTTCAAATAGCAACCACAAGATAATACTGAAAATAGTAAATTGATGCCAGTATGATGAAGCTACAATACTTCCATATGTATGGCATAACTTCAATTATCTCTTGAGCTGATTCTATATGGTACGGCAATGTCAAAATTTCCCTAAATGCTGCGTTTCTACAAACCTTGTACAAAAGCCCAACAACAAATAATATATAGTACGACACCTCTTTCAAATAATATGACTGCTTGACTATGAATTGCGATTCCTTCTAACTGCTAATTAGGCAAATAGCAACCCTTCTAATATATTTAAGGCCTGACTTTTGATGCATACAGAGGTGCTAGGATTTTGTACAGCAGACAAACATGTCAGTCATTGTCTTTTATGGCAGACTTTGTTTCCCCCTTTCAAAAGGTATGGCTGCCTCTAATTTTCCAATATAGTACGGTAGTCAAACTTTTAAACAACATTTTGATTACTCTAAAGTGTAAAGAATACAGCAGGGATATATACTCAGCAAAAATGTGATTCCTCAAGTGATATGGAAGATCTTGAACCATGAGTCTTTGACTTTGTTCCATAAGAGAATGCACTACTTGTGAATTAATTACTTCACAAGCATCATATGTTCGGCCATCAATTGTCTCCTAGAAAATACCCTCTTTCACATTCTCAAGAGTTCTAAAGAAGCCAAATGCATTGTGAACTCCATTCATTTGGAATCATGACACTATGTGTTAGAAATATTGTCATTGATGTCAAAGGAGAACTAATGTTATGATATTTTATGAAGACAAAAGAGAGTCAATTGGCTGGCCGACCCATGAAATAATAGTAAGATTTAATGTAATTATTATTATTTAATTTATTTTGGCCGACCCATGTTGGTGCCCATGTTTTGGGACAAGTCATCCCATTTAAATACTTTTTTGGGACGCCTCTTTCAAAATAAGCCCTCTTGGAGAAGTCGCCCCTCTTGGAGAAGTCATCCCTCTTCATGAAGAGACATAAGGGAAAGAGGGATATAAATTGGAAAAGAGAAGTGGAATAAAGTAAGAAAAAAATGTGATATCATTCCAATATAAGCAGATTTTTGAAGGAGAGTTCGTGTTAAAAACATTGCATCATTTACAAGAAGATTTTATGAAGGAGATTCAATGATTAACATCCATTGAAGAAGCAATATTCAAGAAGGCAAAAACTTTGTTCATTTGGAGGTTGGTGCCTCGTAATTGAATAGATTGGTGTCTCTTGCTAAGTTGGTGCTTAGTAGTAGGGATTGGTGACTCTAGTGGGTTGGTGCCTAAAAATATTTGTAAGAGAATTTTATTTTTGGCTAGATTTGGATAGTAGATCCAAGCAGTCTTTCTTTTTGGTTTCTTCCAAGAAGAGTTTCCACGTAAATCTTGTGTTTTCTTATTTGCTAGATCTTGCATGATTGCTATTATTGTGGTTAAATTTTAATAAGCGATTATCTTATATTGATTCACCCCCCCCCTCGGTCTCAATATAAGTGTGTGCTCATCAATTGGCATCAGAGCAGGTTTCTCCAAAGATAGTCTAACTGCTAGAAGGTAGATCTCAGGAGCACACATGGCTAGTCAAGAAGGTTTCTCCTCAAATAGAGCTCCATTGTTTGACAAAACAAACTATGCATTTTGGAGCATAAGGATGTCAACTTATCTAATGGCTCTTGGATTTGATATTTGGCAATCAATAGTGAATGGTTATACAGCTCCAACATCTCCATTGATGGATCAGGGTGGAAAGAAGGCTAGCGAAAACAATGCAAAATCCATGAATGTTATCTTGTGTGGTTTGTCCAAATTAGAATTTGTCAAGGAAATGCACTGTGACTCAACAAAAGAAATCTAGGACAAACTTAAAAAACATCTATGAAGGTGATGACAAAGTTAAGAAGGCTAAGCTCCAAATCCATAGAAGACAATTCAAGATCTTGAAAATGAAAGACAAAGAAAATATTGCAGCCTATCTCCTTTGTGCGGATGAAATTGTCAACATCATCAGAGGACTTGGTGAGAAGGTTGAAGATTCAATGATTGTGCAAGAAAGTCACCTAAGACCTCTTGTTGTGACCTTTTCACACATCGCCCCATTCAAGATGGGGACCCCTAATTTTTGCTCCATTCTAGTCTTTTGGCTTTGGTTCTTGGTCTCTCTCTCTCCGTCTATCTCTTTTCTATGGTCTGCTTTCTGGGGACGTTCCTGCCATTGAGTTTAAATGTGAGTTTGGCCAAGTCTGAAAATTAGGGTTTTGAGCTTCCTTGCCAATTTGAGGTCAAATGAAGTAAGTAAATTGAAAATTGAGCCTAACAGTGTTGTTAGTATGCTTCCGGCGGAGCTCTCAATTTTAACCGATTCGAGGTACCCACTATTTTTTAGTAAGTGTGAAATTTAGGGCAATTTACCGTATTTTGAGATTCTGATCATCCTGCTTGCGTCCGGAAGTATATCAATTTGCTTGCGGCAGCCACCAAATTTGGCAGCGGACAACTTACTGTACAGCGATCCGGCTTCGATATTGCAATTCCGGGGTCGGATCGCGAGTTTTCTTTGCATATGCGCATATTCCTTACGGGTTTTTCAAGACCAGCCGCTAGCGATGTAACACGTAAAAGTGAGATGACCCAACTTTCATAGTGCCAAACCGCCGAGGCTATTTTTTAGGAGTTTACATGTCAAGTTTCTTTTGCATGTCGGATGATTCGATGGGTTTTCGAGGAAACCCGGCGATGGTACTGACATACAAGCGAGGATTCTCACTTTCGATGGGAACTTGCTATTTTTTAGCGGTGTGTCCCGGTGACCGCCATGACATTCCGGTCCGCGGTGATCGCGGGTACACGGCGAAAGCGAGGCAAGCGAGTTCATTTGGGATGCGTACAAAGCGAATTAGAGGTTTCCAACTTGAGACTTCAAAATGACATCAAAGTCAAAATTGCAGCAGGTGTAAAGCCTGTGATCCCGTCGCCGAGGCCTACTCTTTGGTGAAATTTCAAGTCAAAGCGGAGCACTTACTGTTTATAGTAAGTCAGATTGGAAACAGGCTAAAAATAGTAAATCAGTTGCATGCGCTGATGTCGACAGACAGGTCACGTGGTGAGGAGTGCCTCATTAAAATTTCAACTCGATCGGAGCTTGGGATCTATGAGAAACAAGAGCTTACTATTTATAGTAAGCCACCTTCAGGAACATGCTAAAATAGCAGGTCAGCTAAAAATGGCAGTGTCGACAGGACAATAGAGCTATGAGGATGCTACGTTCAGAATTTCAAGTTGATCCAAGCTTCAGAAGTGCAAAAATGAGAAGGCTTACTACTCGTAAGCGAGAATTATGAGAAGAAGGCGGCAAGGACCTTGAAAAAATACCCTAAGTCGGAGTTCATCAATGAACCTCAAATCGCTTAACAGAGAGCTCAGGAAGGTTAAAAAAGTTTCTAAGGCAAACGAATATCCACCTCCACTGGCAAAATGCGCCCAAGGAGAGAAAAGGTCAAAAAGTCAAAGTTTTTCATCCTCCTCTCACCCCAAAATGCGCCCACCTTGAAGCATGAAAGTTTTAAAAAAAAAATGGCTAAGTTAAAACCCATCCTTCACCCTGGCTGAAATGCGCCCAAGTCATAAGCTAGTCAAAGAAGTCAACTTTTCCATCCTCCTTGCATGCTCAAATGCGCCCAAAATGGGCCATGTAAAGACAAAGGAAGGAGGGAATATTCCAAGAGGTGGCGTTGCATGTGTTTCATCCCTCATAGGCTCCAAAATGCGCCCTTGTTTTAAACTTCATCCTCCACCTACATCAAAATGCGCCCATGCAGGAATAAGTTAGAAGCAAGTCAACAAGGTCAAAGATTTTTGTCCTCCTCACCCCTCCAAATGCGCCCAAGTTTAGTGAGGTAAAAGTAAGTAAAGGTGGTAAGCGGGGTGAAATGTGATTAATGGCATGGTGAAAATAATATGCTAGGCGTCATCCCTCTTCAAGTGATAAATGCGCTCAAGGTGGTGGATGTTGGAGAATTTTCCTAAGGCGTGTGGAGTGTGAGAACAAGATGTTGGGCGTGGTTTTATCCTTCACACATGTTAATATGCGCCAAGTAAAGAGTAGGTGTGGTGGTGAAATAAAAAAGTGCTAGGTGTTGAAGGTGATGAGTGGTAAGGTGTTAGAAAATTTTTCTGAAGCATATGAAGTATGAAATAAAGTGCTAGGTGTGGTAATATTATTCTCCAAATGCTATGCGCCAAGGGTGGCAAAGTGAAATAAGGTATAAGAAGGGTGATGAAATATTTCTCTAAGGCGTTGGAAGTGGAGTCTTCTGGCAAGTGTAAAAGAGGAGAGGTTTAATATGCTAGTCGTGGTGAAATACAAGTTGTTGGCAAATATTGCTAAGGCGTTGAAGTTGCAAGGTGATAAAATTTCCTCTAAGGCATTGGAGCTCCAAAAATATTTTTCAAGTGTGAAGTTAAATACGAAGTGGTGGCTAGAAAATAAAATGTGCCAGGCATCTCTGTGAATAAAATTTTCTAAGTGAAGTTGGTATTTTCATAGGCAAAAGTGGATCGAGCTGGATATAAAATTTTTAAGGCAAAATTTTCCAAAGAGATGATTTAAAAAAATTTCTAAGGCACAAAATATTTTCTTCCTCTAGAAAATGCGCCTAGACTCTGAAGAGATAAGATTTTCTTGAAGCAGAGGATGATGAGTCGCTTTGAGGGTGGAGAAAATTTGCAAGAAAATGGCTAAGTGTTAAGACTTGAGTATAACTCAAAGTGATGATGAGAGATGAAGACCCTCAAAATTGGAAGAGAATCAAAAGAGAACAACGCCAGAAAAGAGAAGATCGAGCGGTGTGACAACGTCTTACAAATGGGAATCTTCTGGATGATGGTGGACATTGTAAAATTTATTACCCACTCTCCCTCATTGCTTGGCCGGTTTAGAACTTAATATTTAGAAATTTTGAGGTGGCAGATGCAGCCACTCATTTGGTGTAACCTAGCGATCTTTTGGGACTTGGCTAGCTATATATAAAGGGAGTCCCCCCTCATTTGAAAAACATTAGATTAGACATTGGAATAGTACGAGGCGGTAGAAACATTAGCATTAAGAGCTAGATAGTGTAGCATTGTAGAGAGCATTTTTGCATAATTTGGAGAAGAAAGAAAGTTTTCCTTTGAAAACTTTTGAAAGGAGATTGTTGTGTAACACATTTTATGATAATAGATCTTTTCATTGATGATGGAGTCGTCTTGTCATAGAGGTACTTTAAGGTCTCTTCAACTGCTTGCCATCCAATGCGCTTAATTTTAAGCCTGGTAGCTGCTTTGGTGTGTGGTGTTTTATTGAGATAACCGGCGATTCCATACCACTAGCGGCTTGTTGATGACAAGTTAAGCCTTGTGTGTGGTCATTGTGAGATTATTTTTTGTGTTTAACTTCGGTTGTGATTTATATGCTTATATGCGTCGTTGTGATGGTGTATCCATGTTAAGTCATAACTTGAACATCTTTCGCTATTTCCCTTGAAGATTGCACCGATTTTGCTGAGGCTGTCCGACGGAGGCTAGGTGAAATCTGGTTGAAGTCTATTGAAACGAAGCCCCACATATCCTGCATTTAGAATAGAATATAAATTTCTTAGGCCTTATACCCTTTACTTTCCGCACATTTCCGATTAGTATTAGGAATCCCGTGCTCACCTGCCAAATCATTTGAATTACATGAAAACCCTTAGTCCGCTGTCTGCTGTCAACTGCCGAACAATTGTGTAAGTCCCCTTGACATACCAGCAATATCACATCGAGCCAAACTGAGCCTATTCGCACTTAAGGAACCTTGGAGTTGAAAGCATGATCTTACTCGCAATCTTAGCATGCTGAATGCTTTGTTCAAGAGAGGATAGAGCGTCCGTTGGGAGACTTTATTCTGTGTTGGGTGTGGTGTATAGAAACCCGATGCCCTCCTAAGATTGAAATTACAAAAAGTTTCATCCATTAAAGAAATGAAGGATCTGGATAAATTAACTATGGATGAATTGCATGGGATCGTCACAACGTATGAAATGAGAACTGAAAAAGAGAAGTCAAAGCGAGAAGCTAACTTCAAAGCTTCAAAGAAGGTGAAGAATAAAGAGGCCAAATTAAGCTATAGCTCCAAGAATGAATCTAATGCAAAGGAAGCTCATTGTATGAGAAGGATTAAGAAAGGATCTAGTAAATACAAAGGTAAGCTACCCTTTAAATGCTTTAATTGTGGAAAATGATGACATTTTTATGCTAAGTGTTCACATGAAGAAAATTGTATTAGTGATGATGAAGATCATAACATAAAGAAAGGGAGAAAAAATCATCAATACAAATAGAGCTACAAACAAAGTAAACATGAAAAGAAGAACTTCCATAAGCACAAGAAAAACCTCTATTCCAAAGGGGATAGTAGCTCATATGAGGAAAGCGATGAAAGTATCATAGATAGTGATAGAGAAGAAACTCTCTTCATGGCAAGCTAACCCAACACAAGGTTTAACCTCTCACATTTGGTGAAAATTTTAAAGGGAATGAACATTTACAATAAATATTAATCAAACTGTGCAGCCACATTCAACAAGCACATGATTGACATGATTAAAGACCATCACAATTGGCCAAAATGAAATAGGGGTCTATAGATTATAATATAATATTAACTAAAATTACACCCTACAAAGTTAATTTCACACTTGTTCGCACATTATCTTCAATGCTCCAATTTGGGATTATTCGAATTTTGGAGCATAAGATTTCATACAAGATTAAAAAAAAGGGAACCCAAAGTGTAATCATTTTTCTTTCTACAAGAAAAGAACAAAACAAAAGAGAAGAGAATAGTTTTTCACTTGCAGTCTAAGAGCGAGCATTTAATTAGCATTGCTATCCTTAGAAGGAAGCTTCTCATGCTCGTTAATTATGGATCCTCTTCCATAAAATATAATAATTACATTAAGAAAAAAATAATAAGCATGTAATTATGAAAGAGAAATTCAAAATGAACCCTATAGTTTGGCAACCATTCCAGTTGCTGGTGCTATAGCATTTCCAGCTCATTTTCTTCTCCTCCAATACCCTTGAAAGATTTGCCTCCCCAAAACAAATCTCCTTACGATTTTTCCAATTTGAGGGTTTATCTCTCTTATTTGATGACAGTCTTGGCACAACCGTTGTTGCTTCATCTTTGTCTTTGGAGTTAGTTCACAATCAGTTTCCATTTGTTCTTGGTTTGTCACCCTCTATTGTGATTGGGCATGTACCTATTGGATTGTGGCATCATCATCATCTACCAAGAACCTGGCAATACATGAGAAAATTTCAATGACAATTTTCATACATATGGGTTCATCTACTTACCACTTCCTATCCAAAAATGGGATGCATTCCTGCATTGTACTTGGTCTATCTTCTTCCCAAGGGGAGAAACAATGTTTGTAGGAATTGGATCATTTTTTGTCTTCAAACACATACTATTTTTGCAAGAGACTACATATTGTGGGGGGAATATCTTGTCTCTCTCTTTCCCTCTTATTGGTGGGGGGGCGCGGGGGGTCATTTATTGTATATACATGATCGATGTAGTCCTTGGGGAGTATCATTGAGTCCTCCATGCATCATCTTGTTTATTTATTTTCTCTCTTTTAGAGAAGAGCTTTGTCCCACTAGGTTTTCTCCTTTTCTCCATTTGTGAGAGATTGCATTGTACATGGGTACCTAACATGGCCTCGTAGCTAGGACCCATCATCATATTTGCATAATAATATACTCCCTAAGTTTCACTTAAGGGGGGTGTTGGTGTAAATAGGTGTTTTACCTAACTAGTTGATTGGTGGGTCCTATTTACATGTTAAGTTTACTTAGGTCCTAGGTGTGTTTTTTAGAAGTCTTAGTTGTCTAGATAAGATATTATCTTATGTTATCTAGTTGGATTTGATTTAATGCTTTTGTCCTAAGTCATTTAGTATTGTTGAGGTAGTTGTCTCATTGTACAAGAATGTCATGATCTTGTCTAATCCTATTTTACAACTTGCCTTTATAAGCAAGGCATCATATGTACATTACATATTCAATGTTTTAATCTTGAATCTATTGTCATAGCAAGCTATTCTTGCCATTTTCTCTTTTGTGGAAAATATTTTGGTCTAGCAACTGTTCCTAGAGATGTTGGGAGTCACCATTTACTCCTACATTAATGAGATAGCTTGATTGGAAGGGTAGAATTGCTTGGGATTTGAATGTAAAAATAGGAGATTGCTGGTGTGAGTGGATTGCTTGTGAATTGCTTCCTCAAAAGGATTGAATTAGATGCATTTGATTTTGTTTGAGCTTGAAGGATGAAGGTAATTTCCTTATTTTATTAGTTGTTGGAGATTGTCATAAATTATGCCTTGCCATGCCCACTCCACTGGTTGCATATTGGCTTAGATTTTAGGTTGAATTCATGTATTTTTTAATGGATTAAATTGTTGCTTTCAAATTTTAAAAATGTCCATTTGTAAGCCATTGCTATGGAAAATTTTTGCAAAAATTTAGGAAATGAGAATTTCACTTCAAAAGAGTGTTGTTTTGTGTATTTAGAACAAAAGGGTATATTTATATTTTTGAAATTTTCACTTTTGAAAATGTTGAAAAATTCAAGTATTCATCAATGGACTTTTGGAAAATGTATGGCTTTCTTTTGAAAAATAAATTTAGAAAAACCAAAATTATGAATGAAACTAATTGATTTAGAATAGGAGAAAGAAAGACTGCTCATTATCTTTGCATAGAGAATATTTTGAGACCACGTTTGATTTGTTATGCTAATTTTGTGCATTGAATTATGTGTCCACTCAAAAAGTTAATTGTGTTGCGAGGAGCCTAGGATTGAGGTATAGTGTAAGAAGGGAGTGGCTCTTGATATTTGTTGGGATCCAAAGTGATCCAAAGATATAACAAGCGGTGACTACTTAATTAAGTGATGAAACAAAGAAAAATAGGAAAATGGGAGTTCACCACAATGGAGTGATGAACAAAGGACCTATTTCCCTAATTTCATTCAAGGAAATGGGATCCAAACAATGGAGTGAATATCAACCAAACGGTGAGTCAAATCAAGGTATGAATCAACAAATTTCCTATCTATGCAAGGATGGGGGTATAAGCTAAATGGCACTTTGGGGAGAAAGATTAAGATCATCAAACAAACTCCAAAATGCAAGATATAAAATGCAAATGAAGGACAACACTCAAGGCAGATCTAGAAAGGGGAAAACAATGTGTACCTTTCACCAAAAGTCACCTTTTGAAGCTCACTGAGGACTTATTTTCCCTGTGAAGAATGGGTCTTGCCTAGGGTTCTCTGAAATCTGTTTCTGGGTTCTCTTCTGATGTGTCTACACTCCCAGATTCCCGATTCTCACTGTCGAACCTAAAATCTATTGCTGTTCAAAGGATCTTCAACCTAAAATTTGCAATCACACATTGTTGTACCCTAAAATTAAAATTTTTGTTACACTTAAACATTTTGAAGAAATGAGTAAAAGTCTTGTTAAATCAATCAAAAAGGTCAAAATTTGGGTGTGCATGTCTTGCATGAGGGGTTAA
>VDFB02093906.1:146216-159296 GCA_007258455.2 Sequoia sempervirens | reverse complement strand
ATGAGTTACAATCTTACAAGAGTTATGGTAATAGTGAAAAATTAAAAAATAAAAATAAGAAAGTTTAGTTCTATAGATCTAACACAACATAATATATTTCTCCTGATTAAGGTTCCCCATATCTAGAATATGCAAAAGAAGAATATCTTGGAGTTCATGGTGAACTTCTCAATACCCCAAGATCACCTACAAGACAAAATAACTTCCACGAGAGAGAAATAGTATAAATATCATGCTATGATTAAGGATGCAAGAATACCAAAATGGATTCCACTGAATATACAAATGTACATATGATGCCTTTCTTATAAATACAATGTGGTGAATAAGAATATACAAGATCATGACAAGTGTCTTAATCCTATCATATGAGATAACTAAGTCATAATAGTCCAAGATAAGATAATATATAGAAATGAAAACTAATACTTCTAGAAGGAATCTTAGAATCTAAGCAAGTTTAACATGTGAATATATCTCATAATTACCTAGTGAGTGAATTAACTAGGTGCAAGAAATTTATTCACACCAACACCCCTCCTTAAGTATTACTTAGGGAGAAGATTATACAAATTACATAAAGATGGGTCCCAACTATGAGACCATGTTAGTTATCCATGTACATATGCAAATGCAATCTCTCACAAATAAAGAAAAAGAGAAAACCTAGTGGGACAAAACTCATTTCCAAAAGAGAGATAAGTATAATAGTGATATCCATAACAAATCCAATCAATTTCCATCCACACAAAGGATGAAAAGAGAGCACATACAACACCCCTAATGAGATAACTTGTTGGAAAGAAGCAATGGAAGCACACTTGAGGAGTACCATGGGAATGCTTAATCTGACAATCAAGCAAAGATAATTTTTTTTTCCATTGATTAAACAAAAATAGGGTTCCACCTTTTGGGAGACAGAAATTGAGACCTATTCCACACTTTAATCATTGGGAAATGAAGATCCCTCAACCAAGTGACTCAATTGAGGGAAGGAATAAAGGTTTTTTTTTGTGATTGGACATGGTTCACAATTCCAAATGAGAAAAAACATATATGCACAAAACCATAGAAACTTGAAAGCATGTAATCAGACTGATAAACAAAGAGAAATAGAAAAGTACCTAGAGGACTAAAGTTTGTTGGAAGCTTTGCAACATGAGCATGATGTATGGATGGTTGTGTTGGTTGTTCCTATGTTTTCATTGATGTCAACATGGTAATAACTATATGGGAAGTTTTCTCAGTTTATCGAAAGTTGTTCTCTACTGGTAATACTCCTTTGTGATGGATCAGTGTGTTGGTATTTGAGTCTAGAACTCATCGCAAGATCTGATATGACTCTAATCTCTTAACCATGTTTTCTTGACTCATTCAGACAACTCTATCATGGATATTGAGATATCTTTTTCTATGAGCATAAATTTATCATTGAAATAGTTTAACTATATTTCCTAGTATTATTATTTGTGTGGTAGACTATGTGGGAGACTTTGCACTCTACTAAAGTGAAAATTCTTGTGTTGCGGTTTTGCTGATAGTCTCTTTACTGGTAATATGATGGGAAATTAATGTGTTATCAGATCCAAAAGGTATTTGATTTGAGAATTACTTGTTGGTTTGGAGAATTATGTTCTAGTCTTGGCTAACTCAATGAATGCAATTTATTATGAAGAATAATAGCTAACTTGGCATAATGAACTACATGGATAAAATGTTTAAAACTTATGTGATGCTGAACAATAAGGTTTTGATTATTTTTTGTTCATCTAAGTAGGCCATCCTAATTGATGAATGAGATATGCATGTATATATATATATATAATGTTTTGAGTATGATGAGAAGGGGAAAAGTGGAAGAAGACACACATGCGTAGTGAATGTGAAATGCGAATAGATTGAGGAGTGTGTGAAGATCTGAGCCTAAATGCTTTATTAGTTATGATGAGTGCATTTTTTTTAGTGACTACTATCTAAGGTAGTACTTTATATTCTAAGCATTAGTGGAACTGAACCTTGCATATTGAAGGTGTATTCCACTTAGTTCAATATTTTGGTGAGAGTGAACCATGATCATTTGTATCTTAATAGTGAGCCATATTATTTTGTACTCAAGATGTGAGACTTTTAAGAATAGTATGAGTCATGTCTATGATCCTGTAATATTTTGTCTCTAGATGCCTGTTGTGAGTTAAACCTCCTTGTGTTTTCCCTCTGGGTTTTCCATGTAAAAATATTGGTGTTCATGTGTATACCAGTTGCATTGACTTTTTTTCTATGCCCCATGCTTATCGATTCAATTAAATTGAGTAATAGTGGTTGTTGGCGGACATGGAATGTTGATTGACCCCCCTCTCGGTATTCTAGATGTTCAGCAATTAGTATTAGAGCTTGGTTCCTAAGAATAAGCTAATAGCTTGAGGAAGGTCCTAGAATTTGAATATGAAATTTTTCCTTCATAGGTATTCTCTGCTAATTTTTTAGAAGAAATGAATGTACTGAAGGAAAATTTGATAAAAGAAAATGAGTACATTGAAGAACTACAAAGTAATAGTATGGAAGCATGCGATCGTTTGACTAAAGGAGGAGAAATCATCACTAGCTTGCTGAAATAATTGGATAAGAAGAAAAGAACTGAAGAATGTCTAGAAATTGAAATGGATGAATGCACAAAGCTTGAAAAAGAAGTAGAAATCTTGAGATATAATCTAGAAATTGAAATAATTTTTGAAGAAAAATTTAAGATAAGCTCGATGACGCTTGATGAGTTGATCACCTCTCAAAGACTAGAAATGGATAAGAGTGGTTTAGGGTTTGAGGAAGGTTAGTGTTCTAAAGCAAAGAGATTCACTAGAAAGAAGACGTGGTACAAAAATAGACAAATCAAGGAGTGAAGAAGCAATTCCAAAAAAAATCTTGTCAAATAATATGATGCTAAAAGGTATTTATCCTTTAATGGCATTTTTCATTTCTGCAAGCAATTTGGTCATAAGGTGAAGGACTGAAAAAGTAATATGAATGATTCTAAGAGAAAGAAGAATGGATATATAGATAGTTTTTTGGATAAAAGGGAAAATGGAAAGAAGAATGTTGTTTGTTGTACTTGTGTAGAAAACCAAAACACCCTAGTAGTAATAACGGAAGGAAGAAGAACATCTATTTGGGGAAAAATAATTATCTAACCTTTGATCCAGAAGAAGCATGAAATGAAATGGAGAGGATTTGGAGAAAGGAACCAAAAATCTTATCTGTGTCAACCTCTGATATATATACTCTTGTCTATTTCTAAATAAAAGTAGTGGCTAAGGGTTAGCAATCATCAAAAAATCTAACAAACCCCCTCATTAGTACGTGTGTCATATCATGACAAAAGTATACTTAATGTAGTAACAAAGTATTTTCTCAGTAACATGTGTGAAGAATGAAGTCTACGAAATTTTGAAGAATGGAGGTGTACATCATTTTCAAGGCAATCTAGACCTACAAGTTGAAACTTTTACTTCAAAGTCATTCAAAATGAAAGGAATAAGTTTAGATAATTTTCAAAGCCTATGTATTTTCAGAGAAGAGTGCAAACAAAGTTTATAAGGGAACTTAGGGTTTCATAACTTGAAGAAAAAAATAGATGAATTTGAAGTGAGCTCCAAAAGTAGGATATCTATACATTTCTTATTAGCATTTTTAGAGGCATTCCTATTTTCACAATCTTTCACTTTCATTGCTATGGATAATTCAAAGATTGTGAATTTTACCGATAAAGCTAGGTTAAAGAGGTATATGAAGAATCATGTGTCAAAATAGTCTATTGGTGCATTCTCTTGCATCCCTTTGAAAGTGTTTCCTACAAAAGATATCTATGCATTTGTTTACAGTAAGATAGAAGAAATTTCATCAGTTCAGTTGAACATGCTTTGGGAAAACGAATTGAAAGAGATCCATGATGCCTATAGAGTACTAGTTGAGAAAAATTTGGATGTTTGGAGGAAATTCCCCTTGTTTGAATTTGAGAATTATATTTGAATAGTGTTGGGCAGAATTCATGATGAATCTTTGTGGATTGATGAGGAACATTTGGTCACCAAAGAAGTAATTAGAGATGTAATTGGTTTATGTTCCTCTAGACCATTTCCTAAACTGAAGGTTATGAATGAGGAAGAAATAATTGAGGTTATAGGTGTGAGTTCTAAAGGAAAAGATATTAATTTGAGATTTATTGTTGATCTAGTAATAAGGTATGATGCTATGGTCATTGGTCATAAAGTTTGTATCCCTAACAATTACTCTACAGTTTCTACTATTGTGGTACATGTATTGTTGTTGATATGGTAATAGGAGGTATGGAATATGACTTGTCTGAACTTCTTCACATACATCTCTTGAAGAATTTAAAGGAGATCAAGAAGAGCAGAAAAAATACATTTTAGTATGGAAATTTGGTTGTTTGTCTACTCTTTTAATTTTTGAAAGAGTTATCAGTAATAGGAAGGCTGGAATGGTAAAATTTAGTGCCTATTGCCTATCAAATTTGGAAATTCATGATAAATATTAATAGTTTGGATGCACTAGATTCTGCTCTTGTTGCATTCTTTGGAACATTTTAGATGAGGATGAACAAAAGGTCTAGGATTCCAATAAGTGTTGTGGTAAGATAATATAGAAGTATAAGCTTTCAAATTTTGTCACATGGAAGTAGTTGAATCAATGTTAGTTTGAATGCCTAAATTGGATTATGAAGTTTCAGAGGTAGAAATTGATAAATATGCTAAAATTCTCTTGGAAATACCTAGGCATCTTGATGAGGAAAGTACCTCCAATAGCATGACCAGAATAGGGAATAAATGGAAGATTGTAGTGGAGCACGAACGTGTGGAAGAGAGAAATCTTAAAGACGAGCATGAGTGAATAAACATTCAAAATTATTTGGAAGATTTGCAAAAGGTTATTCTTGGTGGTAATTTTGATTCATCTATTTCTATTTTAGAGAATCTCATGGAATTATTAATAATTTGAAGGTCTACATCTCTAAACTTAAAATGTTTGCTAGAATTAGGTTTGATGAAGAAAATTTAAAAGATATCAAAGGAAGGATATCCTCAAGAGTCTTAGAGATTCTTCTTCAGGTTAATTTGAAGTTGTGTTTATATCCATCTAGTTACTTTCTGATGCATATTTACATTTATACTAGACCCTTTCCTTTGTCATTGATGCTAAACGCAAAGAGATAAAGAGATAAAGAGTCAAAGGAATTTTTTTAAAGAATAGTTTTGATATGAGGAGCAGTTAGTGCACTTAGTTGCGGTATACTAGAAAAGTTTTTTTTATGCATGTTTCCATCAATTACAAATGGGAAGATTGTTGGAAGTGTGCAACATGAGCATGAAGTATGGATGGTTGTGGTTGTTGTTCCTATATTTTCATTGATGTCAACATGGTAATAACTATATGGGAAGTTTGCTTGGTTTACCAAAAGTTGTTATTTGTTAGTAATACTCCTTTGTGATGGATCAAAGTGTTGGTATTTGAGTCTAGAACTCATCACAAGATCTGATATGACTCTAATCTCTTAACCATGTTTTATTGACTCATTCAAATATCTATATCCTTTATCTTGAGACATCTTTTGTTGTGAATAGAAAGTTACCTCGGAAAATTTTTAACTATGTATCCTACTATTATTGTGTGTGTGGTATACTATGTGGGAGACTCCACACTCTACTAAAGTAAAAAATATTATGCTGTGGTTCTACTTATAGTCTCTTTATTAGTAGTATGATGGGAAATTAATGTGTTCTTAGATCCATAAGGTATTTTATTTGAGAATTACTTGTTGGTTTGGAGAATTTTTGTTCTAGTCTTGGTTGACTCAACGAATGCAATAATAGTCGACTAGGCATAATGCACTACATGGATAAAATTTTGAAAACTTATATAGTGCTGATGAAGAAGGTTTTGATTATTTTGTGTTCATCTAATTAGGCTAACCTAATTGATGAATTAGATATGCTTTCTTATATAATGTGTTTTGAGTATGATGAGAAGGGAAAAAGTTGAAGAAGACAAATATGAGCAGTGAATGTGAAATGTGAAGATATTGAGGAGTGTGTGAAGATCTCAGCCTAAATGCTTTATCGGTTGTGATCAGTGTAGTTTTGTTGAGTGACTACTATGTAAGGTAGTATTTTATATTCTAAGCTTCAATGGAACTGAACCCTTCAAATTGAAGGTGTATTGCATCAGTTCAACCTTTTGGAAGTGAGCCACCATCATTGTATCTTGTCAGTGAGCCACCATCATTGTATCTTGGGAGTGAGCCATCTTTTGTACTAAGGTTGTGAGCCTCTTTAAGGAAAATGAGTCCTAACATTGAGGCCTATAATATTTTGTATCTAGATATAATATATTGTGAGTTAACCCTCACTGTGGCTTTTCCCTCATTGGGTTTTCCACATAAAAATCTTGGTGTTCATGTGTATGATTGCATTGACTTGTCTCTATGCTTACTCTTGTTGATTTAGTAAAAAAAATTATAATGTTTAAGTGGACATTACTATGGGTTTATGGAATATTGATTCACCCCCCTCTCTCTATTCCAAATGTTCAACAAATATGTCTAAACAATGTCTAAAAAACTTAAAATTTGTTGTTTCTAAAGTGCACTAGGACTAATATGCTCAACTCGGTGATTTAGTCCTAATTTAGGTTTTCTAGGAAGAATCTCTAATCTCCTAGTGACTGATCAAAATCCATTGAAAGATTCCATAGGGTGATCTCATAATAGTGGTTTAATTTTGGCCAACCGAGGACAGAAATTATTATTTTTAACTAAATCTTCACATTCAGGGCACCTATAGGCTGCTAAACTATGAGGAATTTGAAGATGGTGCAAACTAGAGTCTCATCAAATTTTGTCTGTAGATTCTAAAATATTTTTTTCAAAATTTTTGGAATCAAATTGCATTCTTTTTCCATCTCCCATGAAAATGGATTTTTTTTCAGAAAACAACATTTTTAAAAAGTGACGCACACCGTATAGCATAACTTTTTCCCTGAAGGATAAAATTCTAATTCTTTCAAATTTAGATTTGTAACTCTGATATCTAGTGCTTCCACCTAGTTAGATAGTTTTTATTGAATATTTTTTCCTTAATCAAGTTTCAAAGTCAAACAAATTACAATCTCGCACAACGGATCAGATAACGATGTAACTTTTTGTATATGTCAAAATTTAATTTAATTTTTTATTGGATCAAGGACTTCAATATCTTGTGCACTCATATTTTTCAAAAAAAAAATTTGATAATCTTCTATTTTTCCACATGTGAAGAACAAAGAAATTCATTTTCGATGAAAAACCTATGTTTAATAAAACTTAGAAAACAAATACATAACAAAACCAAAACATATTAAAATTATATTCATTGGATAGCTTGTTATGAGGAATACCATAATCATTTGAAATAAATTTTAAATGAATTCATTTGATCCCCCAAAAGCTAAATCAAAAGTGATTTTTTATCAGCATTTTGATAGGTGTAAAGGAGACGCATTTATAGGTATGGTTTAAAACTAGCGAGGTTCTATCCAAGGGGGTTTGATCTAAGGTGATTTGATCAACCCCTCTTCAATTGGAATCCTTAAAATGGAACTTTTTAAGGCTTAAATCATTATATTTTCTAAAATATGTGATTTAAACTAAAATTGCTCTCTTAGGAATTGTAAAACCATTGACGACCCCATAAGGGGAATACAAGGACTCATATTCCCAAGGTGGTGATTTATTCTTGTTACTAGGGTTTGTATGATATTTTTGTAGCCTCTAGTGATCTTTTGTAGCTTTCATCTTGTCTGATCTTCAAGTCCAGAATGTCTAAATTCTAATATGTAGGTGAGTTTCCATGAACATGACAAATTCTTGATAACTTTGACAACTTTTTCAATTTAGTCTTCAAAGTATCTCCAAGCTCCAATTTACCTAGATCTGTAATCACACATCAAGAGAGTAAAATATGGAAATAGGGTTCCACTTTTTGGGAGATAGAACTTAGGACCTATTTTACACTTTAATCATTGGGAAACCAAGAACCCTTAACCAAGTGACTCAATTGAGGGAAAGACTATAGGTTTCCTTTTGTGATTGGATGGGGATTCACCATTAGATGAAGTTTCAAAGGAGAAATGGAAATGTATATGAACAAAACCATAGAAAATTGAAAGAATTTAATTAGACTGATCTAAATAGAGAGAAATAGAAAAGTACTTGGAGCAGTGAAGATGTCTAAAAAAGGTCTAAATAACCTAATTTTTTTCTAATGTGCACTGTGACTAACATGCCAAATTGGGTGTTTTAGTCCCAGTTTAGGGCTTTTAGGAAAATTCTATAATCTCTAGGAGACAAATTAGAATCCAATGAAAGATGCCAAAAAGGGGTATATAGGGACTCATACACCCAAGGTGGCAATTTAGTCTTGTTACTAGGGTTTTTCCATTATTTTTGTAGCCTTTAGTGATCTTCTATATCTTTCGTTTTGTCCCATCTTTAGGTCTAAAAAGTTTGAATTCTAATTTGTAGGTAAGCTTCTGTGAAGATTACAACTTCTTGACAACTTTTGCAACTTTGTCTTCAAAGGAACTTCAAGCTCTAATTCACCTAGATTTGCAATCACACATCAAGAAAGACATTACTTTGTTAGGGAATAGAAGTTTTCCTTGGTCAAACCCCATTTTGGTAATTAAACCTTGAATAATAGAAAATATTGAAGGAATACAATGATGTGGATCAAGCCTTAATTGTTTTTCCAAAAAATGTTTATAAGTGGAATACAATGCCCACTATGGAAACAAAGCACATGCTTACACAAGCTAGAAAAATCCAATATCCACAAGGTGAGACCCAAAAAAGTGAGACACATACACACATAGATGGTATCTACCCACATAGATAAGTGAGTGGCTATGGGAAAGTCATGCCTATGGGGGGCTCCCATATGTACTAACCATACAAAAGCTATACCTCCTGATAAATTTGATAAGGCACCACAAACCATGAACAATAGGATCCATGAGGCAAGCAAAGATTTTTATGCTAACACCCATGAAAAAATAGGATTGCTCCATAGGCAAGAAAAGTGTGTCATGCAAGGTAGAATTATAACAGTTATTGTAAAAGTAAAATAGTTTAAGGTACATTCAAAGGGGTTTTCATTAGTTCATATAAGGTATTAACCTAGGGAACACCATACCTAATGTCTCCAATAGAGGACTGAATGAAGAATAGAAGATTCAAAACTTAGGGAATACAGTGCATCATATCGAGCCACTAAGAGGAATATAATATGCTAAGAGAGATCACGCTCTTGAAGGAAATCACACCCAATTTCACCACAAAGAGAAAGATGCATCACATGAAGTAAGAAGACAACACACTGAAACATGAGTTGTAATTGAAATGCAAAATAATAATGTCACTTTATGCCCCCACTTTAAAGAAATTGCTAAAAACCATGTTGTGAGAAATTACTTTAAAGTAGCAAATGATAATGCTAACAATAAAGAGGACACAAGACCTCATTTGGAAAGCCCTATGACAAGCCATATGTTTCCAAATAAAGCTACATCATGAAAAGGGGTTGCCACCAAATTGAAATCCCAAAATAAAATAAGGGATCAACAAATTTGGGGAAAATATGTCCTTTCTACAAGGGTATGTGTAGGATCATCATGGAAAAAAAAGGCCCTTAAGTGGCAAAAAATTCAAAAAAATCAGAGTTAGACAACTTGATGTAAAAATTTGAATAATTTATCTATATTATTTCAAAAATATGTAAGAAAATAATTTGTAGCAAATTGAATGTAGTTTCTAAACTACTAAGGAACTGCTAAAAAAAAAATCTATTTGGTAGAAAATTCCAGAATTTCCATTGTAATTACTTAAATTTAGGGAAAATAAGAAGTAGGTCATACAACCGAATACTTTAACCACGTAAAATGTAATAAAATTTTTATAAGATTTTAGATATAAGTGAGGGACTCATTATTACAATGTGATCAATATTTTTTTGTAATTTTTTATTAAATGAAATTAATTATGATTTTTTATTACAACTTTTAGTAGATATAAGGCATCTGTCGACCACTTATTAACTTGGTCAAAATTCATGAAATTCAAAATTTTTCTTTTTTAATCCTACCCAATATACAGAAGCATGGGAATGCTGACACATGTTTTGGATTCAAAAAATGTGATACTGTTTTAAGCTATAATTTTTTTCAATTAGCCTATCAATTGGGACTTTAATCATAAATTCCAACTAGAAAATTAATAATAATAATTACTTGTGAAATTCAAATTAAAGCATAATTTATATTGGTGGAAATGTGAGAATCTCCTTTAAAAACCCTTTTTCATTTCATCAATTTGGGTTAAAAAAAAGTCATTAGCCACATAACCATCATATTGCCAATTTTTGGCCCATCATGATCCTGCACATACCCACAATGTTGTTTTATGTTAAAAGGCATAGGATAACAAAGAGGGGGGTGAATTAATTATCACCAAATTTAAACTCAAAACTTCAACACTTATTAATTTCAAAACCAAACTATTCTTTTATTAAGTATGAACACAAAATGGAAATAAAAAAATAAAAATCAACTCAATGAGCACCAGATTTTATGTTAAAACCCAATAAGAGAAAAACCATGATGAGGATTAACTCACACTATAAAGTGATAGGAAAACAAAATACAAGAGGCTCGCTACCCAAATATAAACACTCACTATCTACAGAAAGGACTCATTGTCCAACAAGTGAGGCTCACTACCTACTGATACAAAAGAAAACAAAAGATCTACCACAAAAATTTACAAACATCCATAGCATTGATAAGAAGATTGTAGAAACCTTCAGCTCACTGCCTTTAGGAATCTAACACTATGAAGTAATACTGCCTCAAATCACTTTCACACAACTCTGTTGTTCACTTGTGGATTACTTCATTACTTTTCATTATCTAAACGTTCATATCATGACTTGCATTTATGCCATCTTCGATCTTAGAATCTTTCTTCAAGGTCAGTCACATATGCTTCATTTCGTTAATTTAAATTAGGTCAGAAACTCAACATTCCTATAGTGGAAAGAAATGAGAGTGGACCAATTAAACACTTATCTAAGACAAAAATCAATCTCTTGGATTAACCACATGCTCCCTTAATTAAATTTAATTCTTCATATGAAGTGTAAGCACCAAGTCGGCCAAACCTGATGAAGACACAAATGAACATTAAAGTACACACTTTCCAAGATAACATGTAGACATCGTAACATGCTTCATCATGCATGAGTACACAACTTAGATAATTATAGATACATCCATAGTAGGTGTAACAACCTTTGATAAGATAACTCTTTCTGACAGTCCAACCGAACTATGCAAACCCACACAACTCAGAAGTTCAACTTTCAAAGCACCAAACCTTGAATATTTTTACCATAACATAGACATCACCAATACAAGATATATTCCATATCTGTAAGACCCAGAACAAAGCAGTGGAGGACTATGAAGTAGAAACATTCCTCCTAGTTCACAAATAACCAATTTTGTGAAGCTAGTTCACACATCGATGAACACAACTTTCACCTGACATCAAACAAATAGCAACAAATCAAGAGATATCATCATTAGATCATCATCAACAAACCTTTAGATCTACATAATATAAATTTAGAGCACATTTTGAACACATACATGACTCTAACTTCACTCTTTATTAATTTTCTCAAAAACACTTGGTAACCCATCATTTGAACACATCTACAACATCATAAGGATAGCTCCATGTACTCACAACATCTCAATATCATATCAACTATAAATGCACAATCTGCAACATACTGAATTGTGTTGGCATCAATGACAACACTAATGACAACATGAAAAAACTTTCCCATACTTGCAACAATCTCCTCCGTTTTCATTGATGGCAACACAATATGTGAAAAAAAATTAAAGACCACAAACACTTACACAACATTCTGGGAGAACACCTTCTCTTCATTTTCTATATTTTTCACATGACTCTCTTTGCCCCTTTGAAATATATGGAGAAGACCCAAAATCTCTGAATAGTCCCCTTTAGGAGTACACCCATTCAACTCATACTACAACGATTAAATTTTTCTACTCCCCCTATGGAGTAGACCCATTCATCAGTCTAGATAAATGAAGAATTTGTGAATTCACTCAACTGATGCACCTCCATATGTACATAGTTTAGAGGGCCAACGACCCCCAACCTCTCCCTAAGATACTCAAAAGTATCCTTCGGAAGAGCCTTAGTAAATATATTTGCAATTTGTTCCTTTGTTGACACATACTCTAGCCAGACTTCATTCTCCAACACCTTCTCTCTTAGGAAAAGATATCTGATAGATATGTATTTTTTTCTTTAATGCATTACTAGATTCTTTGAAATGTTAATAACACTTGTATTGTCTTAGAAAATAGGAATATGCTCATCACATATCACTCCAATATCTTTCATAGTTTTGTTCATCCATAAAACCTATGCGTAGTAGGATGCTACAACAATATATTCTATTTCTATATTGTATAAAGAAACTGAGTCTTGTTTCTTACTCAACCAAGAAACCAATCTTTCACTAAGAAAGAAAGCACCTCCATTGGTACTCTTTCAATCATCCACACAACTAGTCCAATCTGCATTGGTATGAGCACTCAAAGTGAAATCAACACCCTTAGGATACTGTAAGCCATAATCTAGTGTACCTTTAAGATATCAAAATATCCTCTTTATAGCTATAACATCTTTAAGATCTACTTAAAATATGGAAACTAAAAAAATGGCATTCATGATATTTGGTCTAGTAGAAGTCAGATACACCAGCCCACAAATCATAGATATGTATTTTCTCTAATCAACTTTAGCAGATTCATCATCTTTACTCAACTTACATCTAGTTTCCATAGGAGTACTAATCGGTTTAGAGTCATCCATTCCAAATTTCTTCAATAGCTCTTTCACATATTTTGATTGTGAAATGAATATCCCCTTAT
>VDFB02093906.1:119536-145415 GCA_007258455.2 Sequoia sempervirens | reverse complement strand
ATTCCTTCATCACCTCTAGCATCAAAATTCCCAAGATTTTCATCATCTCTTTTAATGTAACATCTACTTCCAAATGCCTTAAAGTACTTCATAGTAGGAGTCTTATCAGTCCATAACTCAAAAGGATTCTTTGTCTTGTTTCCTTTAATTTGAACTCTATTAAGAACATAAACAATAGTGTTTATTGCCTTTCTCTAGTACACATTGGGTACATTTGATTCTTTCATCATGGTTCTTGTAGCTTCTTGTACCATCCAATTTTTTCTCTCAACCACTCTATTTTTCTAAGGGGTTCACGAAGCATAAAATTATCTTTTTAATGCCATGCTCTTCACAAAATGCATTAAATTCACTAGAAGTGAATTCTCCACCTCTATCAGATCTTAAAAATTTGATTCTTAGGTTCACTTCATTTTACACTCTTGCTCTGAACACTTCAAACCTATCCAGAGCTTGAGTATTCACTCTGAGAAAAGAAACCCATGTCATTTGAGAATAATCATCAATAAGGAGCATGAAATACTTCTCACTATTTAGGCTTCCTATTCTAGTTAGACCACAAAATTTGTATGCATTAATTCCAACATTCTGGTAGTAGAGATCTCTTTTCCCTTAAAAATGCATCTTGTTTGTTTCCCTAACTGATAACTTCTACAATATAGTATTAGCAGGCTTTGTGATTCTAAGAAGACCTCAGACACATCTCTTGAATTGATTTTGACTAGATTATCAAATTTTACATGTCCCATTCTTTGGTGCCACAACCAACTTTCATTGAATTGGGATACAAGGCACTGACCATCAACACCCTTAACTTGATAGATGTTTCCATGAGTTCTACTTCCTATAGCTACCATATCTCTAAATCCTTTTCTGATCTTGCGGGTATTATTCTAAAATAAAAGTTTAAGAACATTGCTACACATCTTTCGAACACTCAAAAGGTTATGCCTTAAACCCTTTACATAATATACAATATCATTGTTGTGTATTCCATTAAAAATAATTGTACCTTTCCAAACAATCTTTGCTCCTAAATCATTACCAAAAATGACCAAACCACCATCATACTTTTCAAGTTTAGTAAAATTACTTTTATAATTGATCATGTGATTAGAGCATCCACTGTCAATCACCCAATAGTCTTCATATTGTCTAGCATGAAATTCAGTGACCAAAGTGCCTTCCATATCATTCTTTTTGTTCTCTGAAACATTCTTTCTTTCACATTTTTTAGGGTTAGCAGACTCATATTTATTCTCCAAGGCTGAAAACAAGCATTCACTATCATCACCCTCATAATCAGATTCATCATTAGAGATTCTAGCTTCTTCTTTAACATAATACAACTTCTTGTATTTCTTATCCTTTCTATCTTTATCTTTATAATCCTTTTTCTTGTTATGTACAACTCTATTCAAACATCTTGAAGCATAATGACAAATATTACCATGACCGAAACATTTAAAGGGAAACATATCTTTATACTTACCAGTACCTTTCTTCAACTTCCTAGTAAAATTCACTTCCAACTCATCAGAACCATCACTATTTGGATCATCCTTAGTATTTGTTTCTTTAAAGGTTATTTTGGTCTTTTATTTTTTCTTTCCAAACTTTCTCATCTGAAATGCAGTCAAGGTGCTAAATAGCTCTTCTTTAGTGAATTTCTTAGGAATATAAATTTCTTCAATAATTGAGGTCTTATCACTATAGCACTCAGGTAGGGTTATTACAATCTTCTCAATTATATCTTCATCAATCAGTTTTCCCCCTTGATTCCTAACTTCATTTGCAACAAGTTCAACCCTCTGGAAATAGCTTGCAAAATCTTCACCTTCTTCCATTTTCAAATTCTCATATCTATAGTTTTCCATCAACTTCTTTGTCAATTTCACTCTATCATTTCCTTCATAAGCAATGCCCAAAGAAAGAGCCTTAGTTTGATCAGTTTTAGATAGAGAACTTAAAATAGCATACCTCACCTTTTCATTCTCCTCATAACTAGAAACATCATATGCAGTAGTAAGACCACTCATTAGAGCAACATACTTCATTTGAATAGCCTTCTAGGTCTTGTAACCAAGAGAGATAATATATCCTCTCATCTACACTTTCTAGTCACTATAAGCAAATCCATCAAACATAGGGATCACCAACTTATGCACCATCGGATCTTCCTTAAGCAATTAAGCTCTACACCAAGAAAACAAAGCTATGATATGAATTGTTAAAAGGCACATGACAACTGAGAGGGGATGTGAATTAGTTGTCACCAAATTTAAACTCAAAACTTCAACACTTATCAATTTCACAACCACACAATTCTATTATTAAGCATGAACATGAAATGCAGATAACATAAAGAAAAATCAACACAATGAACACCAGATTTTACGTGAAAACCTAATAAGGGAAAAACCATGATGAGGATTAAATCACAATATAATGTGATAGGAAAACCAAATACAAGAGGCTCACTTCTCAAATACAAAGGATCACTACCTACATAAAGGAATCACTATCCAACAAGGGAGGCTCACTACCTACTGATACAAAAGGAAACAAAAGATCCACCACAACAATTTACACACACCTACAACCTTGATTAGAAGATTGCAGAAACCTTCAGCTCACTACCTTTAGGAATCTAACACAATGAAGTATTGCTGCCTCAAATCACTTTCACACAACTCTACTCTTCACTTGTGGCTTATTTCATTACTTTGCATCATATAAACCTTTGGATCACAACTTGCATTTATACCATCTTCAACCTTAGAATCTTTCTCCAAGGTCATCTACATATGCTTCATTTCATAAATTCAAATTAGGTCGATAACTCAACATTCTTGTGGAGGAAAGGAATGAGAGTGGACCAATTAAACACGTATCCAAGACCAAAAGCAATATTTTGTATCAACCACATGCTTCCTTAATTCAATTTAATTCTTCATATAAAGTGTAAATACCAAGTCATCCAAACCTAATGAAGACACAAATGAGCATTAAAATACATGATTTCCAAGATATCATGTGGATGACATAACATGCTTTATCATGCATGAGAACACATCTTAGATACTTCTGATACATCTACAGTAGGTGTAATAACCTTCAAACATAGAACTCTTTCCAATAGTCCAACCAGACTATGCAAGCCCACACAACAACTCAAAAGCTCAAGTTTTGGAGTACAAAACCTTGAATATCTCTGCCAGAATGTAGAGAACACCAATGAAATACATATTCTAGATCCATAAAACCTGAAGAAAAATAGTGAAGGACTATGGAGCAGAAACATTTCTCCCAGTCCATAGATAACCAATTCTATCAAACCATTTCACATGTATCGGTGAACACAACTTTCACCTGACATCAAACCAATAGAAAAAATTAGGAGATATCATCATCATATCATCATCAATAAACCTTTAGATTCACATAATCATAGGAGAAATGAAGATTGTATTTTGGAGCACATTTTGAACACATACATGAGTTTGACTTCACTCTTTATTATTTTTTTCAAAAACACTTGGTAAACCATCATTTCAACACATCTGTAGCATCATAAGGATAGCTCCATGTAGTCACAACATCTCAATAGCATCTCAGCTATACATGCATAATCTGCAACATATTGAATTGTGTTGACATCAATGAAAACATTCATGACAACACCACCAAACTTTCTCATACTTGCAACATTTTAGAGCTCAAAAATGTCATAATTCCCCAAATACTCATGGAATGGCAATAATGATACAAAGAGAGAAGAAAAAAGAAAAAAATTTGGTTCAACATGGAAGAGACCTAAATGTCTCGATGCCTTCTATCATCCCCGAAAGGAAAACACAAGACGAACAAAAAGATAAATATTTATGACATAGAGAAGAATGTAGATACAAATAGAGGAATGTCACAAAGAGAGAGAGATAAATCAAACAAAAGAGTAAGGGAAATTATATTATGCACATGAAATCACACACATGAAAAAGAAAACAAAGACAAGACTAGTAAGGCACATGCAATTCAACCTATAGTAGATCATCTGCATCCCAATATTGATCAGTATAAATCGAAGGTGGAAAACTAACCGAGTGAACAACAAGAGCCGAGCTAGGGGAAGCACCAAGTTTAACACTCTTCTTAGGAGAATTTTCATTTAAGTTCATAGAATATGAAAATAATGTATTCAACTCATTCTGCACTTGTTCATCAATTTTAGTAATTTCATCATCATCATCCAATTAATTACAATGGGAGGTCAAATGATAATGTCTAACAAAGGTGCTACTTCCTATTGTGGTTGCGAAATAGGATCTTTTTGTTGTAGTGAAGAGAGAGACTTATCATGTATTGTTTCATTTAAGTTTGGATGTTGATTTTTTTGTTAATTTCTTCATTTAACCTTTGAGCAGTAGCACAATTTCTACGCCTATTCTCTATAGCATTCTATTTTTTTTAGTACAATTTTCAATTTTTGTTTATGTAGGATCATGTTTATTAACCATAGGCTTCTTTTCTTCCCTAGGAGGAGGAACAAAAGGAACCATGGGACACTTTTCAACCACTTTCTCTTTAACTTTATAAACTTTTATTATCATAGGAGGCACATTGGGATTGTTTTGTTTGTCTCTTGGTCATTTGTAGGAGATAGGAAAATGTTACCCTTAGTTAGTTGGAAGGGTTTTTGGTTCAATCATGGTTTTTTCAAGGATGGTGACCTCATTCATGGGTTGAGGTATGTTTTGAAGTGATAATTATACTATGCCTTTTTCCTTAAAATTTTGGTAGGATTTGAAAAAGAAATCTTCATGAGGTTTCATAGGTTCAGGCCAAAATTAATCTAGTAAAAAATTTCCATGGGAAGACACAAGATTAAAGCAAAAATGTTGTACAGTAAAGATCTCACTGTTAAAGGGAAACTTTAAGAATTTTTATGTACAACCAAAGTAGTGACTTCCATCAATTGTAGCAATGGGTAACCAAGCTTCACATGAAATTGATCCAACATCGAGATGATGGAGAATGAGACATCTAAATGTTTTGGTCCAACTTTTAAAGGAAAGATGATCAAACCTATCATAGGGAAAACAAAACCATTATGTGTTTTTATCCATGCTTTTAGTTTATCATATATAACTTGGTAGAGTTCATGTACAATTAAGATTTCTTTAGTGATCACATTCTCTCCATATGTAGGATCAATTAATACCCCAGTAGTGGGCTTGTCATTGTTTTGGTCGGCTATGTAAAGAGGACCATTAGGTTCCTTTCTGATTATATATTTGATGAGAAATAAATTTCAAGAGTTATTTTAGTTTGTCCCTTACGAGGTTGAATTTTGATCAATGCAAGCATAGTATCCATATGAATTTTTCTAAATTAGTATCCATGTTGTCATCATCTGTGTCAACATTCATTACATCATACTTAGTTTCACTAGCTTTGACAAATGAAACATTTTGATTTGGAATAGGGTTGGTAAAGATTTGCAAGTTTTGGTTGGGAGGGCCAATAGACTTATTGCCTCAATCATTGACACCTCCAATTTGAATATGATTAGAATAAATGAGGTATTGCATGAGATTTTTAAGACACTTACAATGTTCCTTATCATGTCCATTTTGATGGTAAAAATGATAATAGGAATTTGATGTAAAGTTGGGAGGTAATGACTTAGTAGGATCAGGAGTTCTAATAGGAGCTAAGTAAATCAAGTTATTTTCTAGAAGTTGTAGCATGGTGTTGTGGAGGGTATTGGGTAAGGGAGTAAATTGTCTTTTCGGATCCCCAAATGTAAAAGTATTTGTCTTCTTTATAGTAGCCACTTGGATATCAACATGTTGGATTTTTTGAGGCTGATTTAGTTGAAAAAATCCTTTATTCTATTTTCTATGAGGTTGATAATTGTTTTGAGTTGCAGAATAAGACTTTTTAGGATGGTTAGAGGTGGGTTTTCTTTCACAACTACTAATTGATTTTTGATAATCACGAAGGGTAGTGTACAAGTGTACAAAGGAAGTAAATTTTATCATTCCAAGCTTATCTTTGATTTTAGTTTGTAAGTTCTTAATGAAAATCCATTGAAGGTGAGGATCTAGAATATTTACATTGATTTGAGAATAAAGCAATTGGTAGCACGAGATGAAATCAATAACCTTTTCTTTATCCTTTTGCTTACATCTTATCAAATCTGCTAAGGTCATCTTAGGAGTCATGTACACTTGGAAATGGTTGATAAAGGTCTCAACAAGTTCATTGAGTGAACAAATTGATTTATTTGGTAATGAGAAAAACCATTGTAAAGTGGTAACTTTCAAGGACCTAGGGAAAATATTAGCCAAGAGCTTATCTTCAAGGATGAAATCACTACATAAGGAGGTGTAAGGGGAAATATGGTTAGAAGGATCTCCTTTCCCTCTATATTTCTCTAACTAAGAATCTCTATACCTTGTGGTATTGGCGTACTTAATATCTCAAATGATAAGGGATTGCTTTTGACATAGTATGAAGGTTGGTTATTTTGATTTTGGTTTATGGTGGAAATTTATTGTTGAAGGGATGAAACATTTTGCAAATGTTGATTATGGATGGCATCATTGGTTGTGTTTTGGGATGGAGGTGAATATGGTGGAGGTGTGTATGTGTTTGAGGGGAAAGTGAATGGAATTCTTCTGGGAGGTAAACTGATAGGATATATGATGTAAGATGCCACAAAGGTACAAGGATTGTGAGTGGAAATACCTAAGGTAGGAATGACGCTACTAGTAGGTTGCATTGTTGTGCTAACTTGAGGGTTGGTGTAAGTAGGAATAGAGGAAATGGTTGTAGGTGAATAAATTTGAGTTCCTCATTTAATTTGATCATTGTTCAAGGTTTGAGCATAATTAGTCATTGAGGTAAGATGTTTGATGAAAATATGAGCTATGTTATGCACAATATCTATTCCTTTTTTCACTTTCAATCATTCAGTGTATGTTACCTATGGTAGGAATAGTGGATTGGAATTTTTTTTAGTAAGCACTATGTTTTGTAGCTATGCTAATTCTTTATGGATTTGGATTATGTTTTCTAGAGGGATACTAGCAACCACTATTTCAATGCTTTCCATACTACTTAAAGTTAAAGAGTTGTCAACGGTATGGTCTATACCTAGTGAACTAGTGTCAACACTATGAGTGAAGGAGATAGATAACCCAAGTTCCATGATGAGTGTGTTATTGTGGGATGACATGAGTCTCAAACTATGTCTCACTATAGAATTAGCAATAGGACACCAAATTGTAAATCACATGCAAAGGAAAATCAATGAATGCAAGATAAATGGAATGAACACAAGATAAATTATATGTTATAATTCTAATTCTTATGTTTACAAATGCACTTGAAACTAGATTAAGGTAGATCTAATGAAATGAATTAAATAGGAACTCAATAAACTAAAATAGAGATATGATAATAGCAAATAGAATACACAAATGAAGTTTCAAATGTTATAAAATGAAGATTAAGTCCTGACTTGGGACTAAATCCCAGGGAAAATGAGTCCCAATTAGCAGTTTTGATAGGTTCAGATAGTGAAAAATAGATAACACAAAATACCCATAAATCAAGAGAGAAGACTTGTACTAGAACTAAATTGTCCAGATGGGTGAATGAGTCCTAATTAGGGTTTCTAAACCAGATTCAAATTTTTTTGAGCTGATTCTAAGGTTTCTACCTTATATGTTGATGAACACTAGGAAATAGGGGTTCCACCTTTTGATTGATGGAAGCTAGGAATAAAGGCCTATTTCACTCTTGGTTCATTCAAGGAATGCTAGAGATCCCTCAAACAAGAAGCTCAATTGAGGGATGGGATACTAGGGAGGTTTCCTTGGGTGTGATTAAGGACAAAAGGGGGTTCACCAAGAAGCAAAGGCTTGAACATAAGGAAATGTAAATGATATACAAATATCATTAGCAACCTAAGATATGAATCTGGAAACCAGAATAATGAACTAAGAATGAATAGAGGGGAACTTAGAAAACTAAATATGCTTGAAACAAAGTCTACGATCCCAAAATTATGAATTTTGATGCATATTGGGACTCATGCACCACTTGGGGAGATTTAGCCCCAGTTTAGGTTTTCAGGCTAAATCCAGAATTTGTAACTGGTAAACTAGGATGTAAAAAAAAGTCTAAAAGCTGGTATTACCGAGACTCATATGCCCAAGGTCGCGATTTAGTATTAGTATTAGGGTTTGGCTAAAACTTTGGTATCCTTTAGTGATCTTCTATAGCTTCACTCCTCTGTGATCTCTGAGTCTAAAACTCTGAATTATGGCTTGTAGGTGACTTTCCATGAAGATGACAACTTTGAAAATTTTTGTAACTTTGTCATTTTGGTACTTTTGAAGGCTTCAAACCCACTTTTTCTTCAACCTATAAACCAACAACACACAAAGAGAGAGAGATAAAAAGTGTCATTTTTTAGGGAATGTGGGTTTTCCTTTGTCAAACCCCATTTGGTAATCAAACCTTAATGAGAAATGAAACATGAATGGAATAAAACATGAATAATAAGTTGAAATAATAGAACCTTGTAGATCTACAAACAAGCATGAATTGGCCTTAATGGAGGTAGACCTTGATCATAATTCTTGATGAAATATAATTCCCTTGAATACTTTAATTAATCTTGAAAAATGCATCACATCATTAACTCAAAGCCACATGCATGATGCATCAAGCCTTTGACATGATAATGGATCTTGTTTTCTGCAACAAATGATGAAGAAATTTTCCCTTAAAAGCCATATTAAATGTTCTTGAATACTTTATAATTCTCTTGTGAATTCTTAGGAGGATTTACTCTTCAATTGCTAGGTGAAATAATGCTTTGAAACTTCAATTATATAGACATTCCATCTAATTTACCATTTATTAGAGCTGAAATGCTAACACTCATAAAATTTGAATTGAAAACCATGATTTCCTGCCTCAAAACCCTAAAAATGCCCCAAATGGGACTCATATGCCCAATGTGGCATATAGGTCCCACCTAGTGGGGCTCATATTCCCAAGGTGGCGTATGAGTCCCACCCTAGATTTTTGAGGTGAGAGAATGTCAGGAGGTTAGAAAATTGAATGCATTTGTTCAATAAGTTGGGAATTTGGTTGAAATAAGCCTTGGGATGCAGAATAAATAGTCTTAAGGGCCTATTAATGATGATTTGAAGGCCATAAATGCAAGAGGTCCCAAAACTTTATGTGAAGGTTTAAATAAATACACTTTACAACACTAAATCAATGCAAAATTAGGTCTATTTAACTTAAAAGGGCCCTAAACTTAATGTGAATTTGTAAAAAACATTACAAAACCAAATCAAGGAAATATTAGCTTCATTTTAATATTAATTATTCCCAAATTAAGTGTGAAAAAGGGATACCTTTTCCTACACTATAGTTGATTTGACTTTTTGCAATGATAGATTTCCAGTGAAATTAAATGATGTAAGATGCAAAAAAGTAACTTATATGCAATTTTCACTAATACAAAATTTAGAAGCCTTAAATGTAATTCAACTAGTGCAAGTATAATACATATTTAATATAATCCATATCTAGGACTACAATGTTCTCAAAATTAGAAATAAAGTTTCCAAAGGTCAGGTTCACCAAAATGATTAAATGGAAATAGGGTTCCACTATTTGGGAGATAGAACTTAGGACCTATTCCACACTTAACCATTAGGAAAAAAGATCCCTCAACCAAGTGATTGAACTGAGGGAAGGACTAGAGGTTTCCTTTTGTGATTGGATAGGGGTTCACCATTAAATGAAGTTTCAAAGGAGAAATGAAAACATATATACACAAAATCCTAGAAATTTGAAAGCATGTAATCAGTCTGATAAACAAAGAGAAACAAAAAAGTACCTGGAGGAGTGAAGATTCTAAACAAGGTCTAAAAAACCTAATTTTTTTTGTTTCTAAAGTGTACTAGGACTAATATGCTAGACTGGGTGATTTAGTCCTAGTTTAGGGCTTCTAGGAAGAATTTACAAGCATCTAGTGACTAATATGAATCCATAGAAAGATGCCAAATGAGGGTAAATACAAGAAGATGAGTCCACAAAATGTGGAAGTTTTTTCCTTAGAAAAAAACTTAAAATTAGCTTCAACAAAATGAGATCCCATGATCTGAGAGGATCTAGAAGACCTCAAAAATTTAGAATCTCAGAATCCAATGGAACCAACATCATCATATAGAGCTTTTTGACATGATCCTAACAAAACTTGAATCGCATCAAAAGGAGACCATACACTCAAGATTTTCTTAGTCAAAGTTGGGTCAAACTAGGGGTACTAGAGGTAGGATGCAAGGTCAAAAATTGATCATCTCAAAATTGGATGAAAGTGACAACACGTTGAAGAGCTCATTTCCATGATTCTGAGCTCACTCATTTTGTGTCAAACGAAGCTTGTACGTAGACCATACAACTGGTCAAAGTTGAGGGTTGACCATGCTGATTAGGTAGAACAATGATGATGTTAGCATGACATGTTGTTGGTTCAGAAGGTGACACAAGGCAGATGATGACATCAACATTCTGACATGGTAGTGTAATGATGTGGTAGGCTAACTTGGCATTGGGTGTGACATGGACCAATCAGATGATTCCATGTGTCAAGGAAAAAGTGAATAAAATGGTGAAACGTGGCCCAATGGATGGGTGGCACATGTAACCCCTATGGAGGTCCAAAAATTTTGGTGTTTAAAATGTTGTTTGTGGGGGTTAAACCCATGACCTCCCATTTCCTACATTATCTCCCAACAGTTACACCACATGACTATTTCTAGATATAATGGGTCAAATTTCTATTTAAATTTTAATAGAATCCATAGTGAGCTAAATTAAGGAGGTCGGTGGGATTGAACCCCTGACCTACCTTCTCCAAGAATCCCTCCCAACTGCTAGGGAAAGTGGTGTGTTCAAGATATAAGAGGCAAATAATTTATTTATTGAAAGTCAATGGATTGGGCCCCAAAAATAAAGGGCCCAGGCTTAGCCCTAGACCCTAAAATACATTAAAACCTAAATAATATTCATGAACCCAAAAGTTGGGAAATTCTAATGACTTAAAGAACCATAATAATTTAAATAAGACCAATAAAAAGATATTAAGGAGGGTTTTTTAAAGATATTTGAAGATTTTTAAAGGGTTTTATTTGTTTTAAGGGCTTAATATAGGTGATATGGTGAATAATTTTGTCGACCCCTATGTAGAATTTGTAAATTTATTTAAGGGGGGGCTTTTGCTCTTGTAAGAAAAGTAACTTTCTTTTGGGAAAGGATTTCATAGTTGAGAAATTAGGCATCTTGGGAAGGAATTTTGAAGGTGTTGGCAGGAGACTGTGAGAGATTTTGTAATGCAAGTTTTGAGGCTTGAATGATGTAATAATGTAAATAAGCTTGGCATCATTAATAAAGAATTTCGTCATTGAAATTTTGACCCAAAGACGTAGCTCGAACATATGAGTGAACTCCGTTATCAAGTTTCTTGTTGTCTCTCTATTGTCTCTCATTCTCTCCAATTTTAATTCCTACTTTGAATGTTAATTACATCATTTAAGTAATTAGTTTATGTCATTAGGATAAGCAAAGGATTAAGTAAACTCAATTTCTATAATTGCAAAGTTTAAAATTCATAACCACACAATTATTTTTGTGATTAGGGATAAACCTATAATTAGGAGTAAAGTGAAAATTATCTATAACTCTTTAATTATAGATCTCAAGTTTGGTATCAGAGCAGCTTAATAGAAAAAATTGCAAGTGGTGGATCTTAACCAGGTTGAAATTAAAGTGAGGAGAAGGCACACTTGAAGAGTTTAACCCAGAGATCAGATCAAGGTGAGTTACTCGAAGAAAAACCATGGAACAACTAGAAGAAGGAAAATATCCTAGTCCTAAAATCTTTGAGAATGAAGAGCAATTTTGTAAAGCATTCATAGACATGAAGATGATGGTGAAAGAGCTATACAAGAAAAAGAAGAAGGAATTAGGTGAATCCTCTTCAAAAGATGACAAAGATAAAGGATTAGGAGGTGGTCGTGACCCTCCTAAACCTTCTTCTTCACCTTCTTCACCTTCTTCACCTAATTCATCTTCTTCATATTCTTCTTCTACTAAGTCTACTTCATCTTCAAATAGGAAAAAACCTATGAAACCTCAATCATATGCTCCTTTGTTAAATCTTGATGTTAAATTTGAATTTCCAACTTATAATGGAGAACTAGATGCAGAGAAACTTGATAATTGGATAATAAAAATCAAAGTTTATTGTAGGATTCAAAATTTTACTGATGATACTTCAAATATTCGATTACCGCTCTTCACCTAGAAGGAACAACCTTAATTTGGTGGGAGAGAAAAACTGAGGAAGATCTAAGCCGATATGGTAAAATTATTTCTTCTTGGTTTGAGTTTATTGTTGCACTTAAAAAACAATTTTATCCATTAGGTGGTATGCAAAAAGCAGTAATGAATTGGAAACCATTAAGGAAAGAGAAAGGATAAATTGTACAAAAATATACATAGGAGTTTAGGAAAAAAGCTTTAATTTTGGGCATTCCTTTATACATGCAAGAAACTTTGTTGAAGTATATAGATGAATTAGATGAAAAATTGAGGCATATAATACTTATGTTCAATCTAACTAACCTTGATGAATTTAGTGTGTAAACCATTCATCTTGAAATAGGAATGAAGAGTAGCCATGATAGTTTCTTAATGGAATCCAGTAAGATGAAATGAAAGAAGAAAGGGAAGAAAGAAACATAACAGGTAGCTTTCATAAAGAAAGAGGAGGAAAATCCTTATTTCTCACACTACAAAAAGAAGGGGCATGAAGATGATTTTTTTTGGAAATTCTATCCAAATCAGAAACCAAAGTGGTTCAAGGATTGAAAGGCTACACAAAATATTGCAACCATTGTGCAATACCTAAAATTAGATTCCTATGATGAAAAAAAGATATTAGTTGTGGGTATAAAAGGTATCGTTCCTATTGCTAGTACTAGTTCCCATGCTTCTTTTGTAAAGAATAATGAAATACTTGTTGGTTATTTTTTTAGAACTAAACTTAATCTTAGTCCTAACCTATGATCTTTCCATGACCAAATTATCAGCTAGGGTGAGGATTGTCCAACACTTAAGTAGAGTAGTTACTACTTTACATCTTCTCTTCGATCTATGTGAGACCCAAGGAGGGTAATCCCCTATATAATCATAATATTTCACACTTAGTTAAGAGTATTTCCTTACACAGATGCACAATTTCATGAAAATCACCCTATCAAAAGCTTGTCAAATCTTAGATAGAAATGTTACTTATTTTCAAGAAGTGCTCCTTCATACTTAGCATTGGGACATTGTAATTTAAAGTATGCTAATTCATTCTTCATGTTAAATCTTAGGCCCAATTCAATACTCGCTCAGCTGACCATAAGATAAACTAACAAGACAATTGTTTCTTTATCTAAGGAAGAAAAAGAATTATAATTGGTAATAGACTGGTAATACAATCTTGATTGAAATTTAGGAATTAGTGGACCATTAGAATGTCACTTTGTAACATCTAACTATAAATTCAGAATATCACTTCCTTACTATATCCTATATACCTTTCTCACAAACCAATGTGCTCATTTGAGCATTTAATCAATTCATTGAATTGAAGCGCAAAATAAATTCATACATTCTATGCAAGTGAAAAAAGACAAATGAAGTTGTTATTAGCAATATTCATTCATAACTTGGGAGAAAAAATACATGAGAATAAAGTTATGAAAACTAAAATCCTTCTTTATTTCTTATATTTCATTGTAAAACATATTCAAGATTTACATGTAGTATAATTTTCATCTTAGACTTGCTTCTGATATATGTACTAAAGTAATTATTTACAATCTATTCTACTACCAGAGCTAAGTATCTAATGTGACCTAATTCTAGACTCAAAATTCTAAACTCTCTTCTTTTTAGCCATGAAATCCCCTTTATATAAATAGGGGAGCAACAAGCACCTGACTAAATTACAATCTCAATTTCATTTGAGTTCATTTCAAAACCTAATTCCAACTAACTTCTCGAAGGACTCCCCAAGGGTTTCACACGTAATCATTTCAGAACAGGGGAAGCATAAAACATGTGTAGAATGTTAGTTGTCACTATCACAAAATTTGTTGTTGGGAACAAAAAGGATTTGGTTCATATCATCTGGAAAACCTCCACATCATCAAGGGAAAGAAAAAGAGAAACCATAGACATGTGAAAAAAAATACCTCCTATGCAATGACCATGGTTTCATCAAAAAATAAATTAGGAGGTTACCCTTATTTAGAGTCATCAGCATCTGAAAATGACCAACCACTCCTTATCCTTATTCCAATTGGAGGTATTACTAATACGTCATCATCAAATCTATCATATGGAACTAGGGAATGAATGTACTAGCCATATTCTGAGTCTTCCTCAGCTTCAACATCTGAAGGAGTGTCGGAAAGAACAATAATTTTTTTTTCCCTTCCCCAACTAGTCTGGTAGCTCTTTTCCTTTTTTCTAGCCTCCTTCACTGGCATTGCCAATTCCATGCCTTTGGGCTCAACCGCTTCCCTTGGAATGGTCCTATTTCTAAAGTGGTAAGTACTTTGCACAATTGTCTTCTTTTTATGGCCTCTAGCCCTCCTTTTTCTTTCTGTAATTTCATGGGAAACCATGGTTTCCTGCTCATTTACTTCCTCATGGCATTTTGACATACTCAACTGACTAGACCTCCTAACAAGCGGTGTTGCCTCACCAGTTTTTCCCATCTTTTTAGAGCCTACAAAATGATAATTCAAAGGTATTTTGGTTCAACACCCATAAGAAAAATGCCCCAATCCCAGTGATAACAACCAATTCAATAAATAAAAGTCCTAAGTAAACCAAAAAACTCAATTTTATACCAACCCCAAACAGGACAATAAAATTCTACCATAGATAAACCAACAACCCCTCTCACTTAGCCTAACATACACTATATACTAAAAATATAATGAGAATAATCATCGATCATTTTGCATTAAATAGAGATTTCAAGCATGTAGAATTAATGATGCAGACCTCGTTGTGCGAGCGAACTGGTAGCCTATCAGTTTAGCTCTAAATCTGGACCGTTCATTTGAGAGAAATTAAAATTTCATCCAAGGTGGCCATGACCATCATTTTTTGAATATTATCAACTTTCTTCTTAAAAATCGCGATCCTATCTCAAATATTGACATGTTATTCCTTAACCTTGATTTAATCATATGTGTCCTGACAATTTCACATGTATCGCCAACCTAATCCATGCTCTTCATTAATATCGGCAAAGTACATAAGACCAATTTAGAGAAAATATTTCCTTTCACTCCTCCTCACTTCATCGCTGATCCTTTCCTAATCTCGAGGTGCTCATTAGTGATGAAATTACTTATGTGATGGCTTTTTGTTCGTTGGATCATCCTGCTTAAATTTTTTATCAATGGTCCTCTAGTTCTTTCACTAATCCCCTTTTTGCATTACGCGAGATCCCCTAGGATGCTGCCACATTGCTCCTTCCATTAATGGTTATCAACTACCATTGATCTATTTTATCATTACTCATCTCTATCAATGATGGAAACATCTTTGTGATGGTCTTTAACCAAGGTTGATTTAACGGCCTGAGTCCTAGTCACATTTGTCCCTTTATTGTGCTTTCACCAATTGAAAATTCTTCCTTAGGATCACATCAGTGATGAGAGATACTATGAAAACACCAGATCTTGGACACATGCACTTGCATAGAACAAATGGTGCTAAAGATATGTCCCATAAAATCATATCAAAATTACAAAAGAAAAACCTTGTTAGAAGGCACCAATCGCTTATCACTAATTTAGAACTTAAGTTATGAGATAAATCCATAATGAGTGATAAGGTCTCTATTCATTGTTGATTCTCGTCATATATTATGCAAGCAATCAATGATAAACAGTTTACATTATTTATAGAGTTTATCACACATCACTATTGTGAGAACTACCTTTTACAACATATCCATGATCATATGGTGTGACATCATATCGCTCATCACTATTACAAAATTTTCTATTTAATGGCCATCAGCAATGGGAAATATGAACATAAGGCTAAGAACATTGCTCATTGCTATTACAAGGTTGAAGGATTGGATACCATTAGCAATGAGTGATATCAAAGGGTAGTACCACTCATCGCTCATCACTATTTCATAGTGTAAACCTATAAATAAATCAGCGATGAGTGATATAGTTACAAAGTGACATCAGGAATTAAGTGAAAGTTTTAGGCACATGCTCGTAAGTTGTTCTAAAAGAGGGGACTTCTCTAAGGTGACACGAGAATAGTAGGCTCTCAACTTTGGAAATATGTGGAACAAAGGATGTAATAATCAAAAGATGATTCCCCTTCCCTTATGTGATCGACAACAGACACTATACAACCAACAACAAAATAGAACACAAAGCAACCAAAAATAAACAAAACCCTAAGGCTCATATAAGAACCCTACAATAGATGTGACAAAGATTTTTAGGTCAAAATCCTTACGGTTTAACATGAGCATGCCAAAATTTACAAATTTTTTGAAAGTGCTATCAGTGGCTCTTTTTGGGGATGTATGTTCCTTAGTGAACAAAGTGAGAATTCAGATCTTTTGGGAGAAGTAGACCAAGAACCTACTCCATTGGGAAACAGAGTCAAAAATTCATTTTTCCCCCAACTACTCTAGTTTGACAAGTCAAACCATACCTGATGGCCCATGGCCACCAAAAAAGTAGGCCTTCTCTTACCTCTATCATAAACAAATTTCTCATCATACTTCATTGAACCCAATTTGAAAACATCACTACAATATGCCTTATCATTATGTGGCAATGACTCATAAGTTTTGTTATTCAAAATTTTGTAAAGTTGAAAACAACTTATCTTGATGTTTTTCTCATTACCACACTGCAACAAGATTTCACCTAGCTACAAAAACTGGCACTCATACTCTGCCAAGTAGTTGGTACTATCAAGCTCAATCTGATTATTAGTTTGCATGTCAAAAGTGAAACAATCATGGTGACTAATCACAAAATTATTCTTATTATGCAAACTATTTTCAAGTGTGTGTAGAGAAACACACTCATACATTGGAACACATTGTAACTATGCCTCAACTTGCTTGTGTAGAGAATCATTAAGAATCTCTACCCTATCGTTTTCTTTACTCACTTTGACATCTTCTGAACACAACATATCAACATCTTCGGAATCTAAATCCTGTTCAAAAGTGAGTAGTTTTGATTCTAAAAGATAATTTGATTTCTTCTTTAAATCAACCTCTATATCCAAATGAAAAAACTCATAACTAGTCTCATCTAAATCAGGAAATAGATACTTATCCAAATCTACATTAAAATTCTCAAAATATTGCTTATCAGATATAAAAAATTCATGGTTATTTGTTGTTTCTAATTCATCAAAACAAGTTTCTAAACTTACATCACCTACATACTTTCATGCTCATCATACAATGCATTATTAGAATCAAATGGTTGTTTCTCATTACCCACATTATTACCATGCTGACCAACTAGTTCATAACTGGAAGGAAGATTACTTCCACTAGAATTGCATGCATCACCAAGTTGTAAGTAAGAGTGTACCATGATATCACCATCATCAAAATATGAAAACTCAATGGAGGGGGTGTCATAACAACAATCCTCCTCTTTTAACATTTCAATATTGGATATGGTGTCATCATTGAGTTTCTCATCCACTTGAGGATAGACACAAATATTTTCACTATCATGATCATCAATGGTAGAAAAATTATATCATTCATAACTTCTTCCTTCTCACATATGCACTTGTCTACATTTGAAACTACATGTATTTGATCTTTTGTACTCACACAGCTGCTGATTTCATCAACATGCATGGCCACAACTAAAGAAAGAAAAATTTGCATACATTCATTTCTTATTTTTTCCATATTGTCGAAGCATGTGTAAGCCATTTGCATATCCAAAATTTTAAAATATTTCAACAGTGCACTAGATCCCTCCTCAAAAGCTTCAAAATACATATGAATGCAATTTGATGTACTAGGTCTGAAACTTTCAGGGATTAGTGATAGAGCAACATCAAATCTATAATTGAAAGCAATACTTGGCTCATCATCTTGTTTCTTAAGCTGCTTTAACCATGTGATAAGGTTAGAAGGTTATTTTCCAATTCTTCTCTATAAGCATCCACTAGTTTATCCCAGTAGGGAAATGACTTCTTAGGAAAAATTAAGTACCAATCCTTAGCCTTAGTTTCAAGAGATCTGACAAAAAATATCATCCACATATCCTAATCTCCAAATGAATGTTTCACCATGAAATCATAGAAACTTTTGATATGTGCATCTCCTTCACATATATTGGACCTATTAAACTTAGGAATCTACTCATAGACTCGAGATGGCATAATTGTAACCTTATAATCAATCCATGACAAGTCTAATTGGTCATATAATGAATCAAAGTAATTGATAAAAGGTGTAACAACTTGACTAGTAGATCTAGTATGATTATCTCTTAACTGGGCTTGTATAGCAATTAGGTGCCTTTTGCTTAACTCTCTAACTGCCTTTTCGAATACAACTTTCCATTCCGGCCTTGTCCTAGGCTTATTCACACTTAGGTTCATGCTTCCTTTGGTATCAATTATTTGAGGATTATCAAACTTATGAAGCTTCTTGAAAATATGCAACTGAGTTTCTAATGGCATGGTTATTTCTCTTTTATAATCCATGGATGTATGCAAATTTAGTTTCAACTAATGGGTGAACAATCATAACCATGAAAAATTGAAGAATAACTATAAATAAATAACAATCTCCAAGATATATTACTTTATGTAGACATGTCAAATTTACACCATGCATAATCATATTCCATTCATCAAATAAATCAGGACTTTATTTAAATCAAACCCAAATCATATTCCACCATTTTCTGATTTAAATAAATCAATTATTTAAGTCATAAAATTCAAAGCATCCTAATCATCATCTTAGCTAATTAATCCTGATTAAATCTAATCTAATGCATGTCACATCCACCCCACTTGCATTATCTAGATCTAGCCACTTGCACAATAAATCAATTTTATTGATTTATTAAAACCTCATTTTCTCTCAACATGACAAGTCAAACAGGGTATTTATTGCTCTTCTTTCTTGTCCCCCTCTCAAAATTTATTGCAAATTTGAATTCAAAATTTCCCCCTCTTGGGCACTCTTCCCAAATCTTGCACACATCAACTAATCACATGATGACAAGTGTCCTCAACTCATGGCTTGTTTTTGATCCCACATTGGTCCCTCTTCAACACTTAGCATTTTGAAAATCTTTAAATAGGTGCATCATCCTCAAGCAAATCCTTCACAATTTCATGCAAGGTTACTCTCTTCATTTGAGATTTGATCTTGTTCATCATCATTCCACCATCTTCATAGCATTTTCATCATCTTGAGCTTTTAATCAAGGATTGGGAAAGGGTCACTAGCACATGTGACACCAATCCAACATGGAATAAGTGTTTATCATGCTTTTAAAATGTCTTCTTGATGCTGTTTTTGTTACTTGTGGCATTTCTTTAGCATAGATATTCTATTCCATGGAGGTATTTGCAGATTTGTGTGTTTAGACTAACATTTCTAATGAGTATTTGAAGTGGTCTTACATGCAGATTTAAGGTACTTCATCTTGGCGCTAGAGGGAGGGATGACCCCCATCATACATTTTTATCAAGCCTCATTGTTCTTGGTGCAGTGTGCATTCATTTATGAAAATGAATGTGCTTGCCTTTTTTTTTACGTGACTTGGTGATTTGTTTAAGAAAATATCTTTGCATCAATATCTTTTCCAGCTCCATAAAGCAATAATAATATGTGAAATGATAGCCATTTTGAGCCTTCTAGTTTAAGAGATAATCAACCAACTTTTGGTCGAAGGGACTCTAGTAGGCAAGCTAGATCTTTAGAAAGTGCAGTCCAACAACTTCTTCAAAGTCAGGAAGTGTATTTTCTGTTGCAGCTTGTTTTATCACAGCACGATCTAGATCTAGATTGTCTTTTGCTACGAGCTGCACGACTCGCTTAATAAGTTCTTTGCCACTTTCTTCACATTACATAGAAGAATGAGCACAACCATAGGTTTCACGTAGGTATTTGGGAGTCACCATGTAAGTGCGCACCAACTATGAACCATCTCCTCGTCCCTTCATATTTCACATGATTCTTTCTGGTTTTTGGCGAATATTTGTCTAAATTGGGAACTGGCAGACATTTTCGTTCTGTTTTTCTGCGTAAGAGAGGGCCTTTAATGTCATCACCAAATTTGCCTCTTGGAAAGGGTCTCCAGCATCGCAATAAGTAAGCCCTTGTATAAGATAATCATAATTTGTGGCATCCCCCTGTAGGATAGATGTGAGGGCCTGGTGGATCCACAGCCTGGCGACAGAAAGCAACTTTGTGTACAGTGCAGTACCCATCCTCTCCGAGAGATTATTGGCCCCTGAGACTTGGACTTCCATGCCCATAAAAGAATAAACTTGAGGGATGCGCCAGCCCTGGACTTTATTTTCTGAAATGAATGATTGTGATTGAGAGGTCATAGTAGGCAGAACGTTGTCGATGATTATTACTACTTATTGATTGAAAAATTTACGAAGCATTGTGAGGTGTGTAATGTATGAAAGAAGTTTCTTTCCTTATGATATTCACATTGTTAAGATAATCAATGCTTACTAAATAATGCGCAGGTACCTGATGACAGACAGGAAGAGAGCAAGGAAACATCAGGAGCTTAGAGTTTCAAGCTGCTTCACCACACGGGCTTCTTGAGCTGCAAACTGAAACACTAGACAATCTTTTCTGCAGATTTGGAGTCGATTATTAGCAGAGCTTTCACATTTGGCGCGCAGGTAGGGAGGACGCTGGAAAGGTTGTAGAATTCAACCCTACGCCTGACAAATGCATTTGTTCAAAAATTTCCAAAGACTTTTCTCTTTTTTGAACATCTTGCAATTATTGCGCAAATATTGCACTCCATGAAACCGCATTTCTTTGGCCCATCTTATCAAAAAAATAGGCGTACAGTGTTTATAAGTCCGCATTTATTTTGAACTATTTCTTGGCGCTGCACCTACAGGAACATGGAGTTTAAAGTCTTTGGTCAGAAACATTGAATAAGGCAGATCTGTCATTATCAGTCAATTGTTACTGCGCTGACTGATGAAAAAGAACTTGAAACAAATCACAACGCTAATGGCCAACTAGTACATTTTCTTTTGGTCATAAATTTGTCTTAAATTGAGTCAATATTTCACTTTGAAATGCTTCTTTACCATGTAGCTGAAGCTGATCTGCGCGCATAAGCCTCCAAGAAAGTTGTCTGATATTATGGACAGATATGCTTTTATTTAATGCGACAGATTTGTACTGACACGACTTTTTCTTATATCCAGGTTTCCTGCCAAAAGATGAGATGTTTATGTCTGGTCTTTATGAGTTCTAGGGATGACAGAGCCGTCTCTTAAATGCCCCATCAAGTGTACGCTGGCGAAGATTGACAATTCTAATTTACATCATTCGAATCTTGTCTTTCTTTTGAAAGCTTTTGACTGAACCGTTGAATTTTCTTAAAAGTTCAAGAAGGAGAAGCCTTTCAAATTTGATCTTTTAACAATATTTAGCTTTAAGGAATGACTTTAGCAACCCACTGGGGGCATTTTTTTTTGAAATATTGTAGTCCTTAGGGTTCACAACAATTTTATCCACTTTCGAAATTTGCTGCATCATGGTGATTATTTTGAAATAGTCAATGTTTAAGATTAAAAGAATGTGTTTAAAAGGTTTATGATTGATTTATGGGCTTAAATAACAAGTGTGAAGGAAGGGGTCTAACGAATTTGATGGTTTTATCTTTAAATAAACTTTTCATACAAAAGTTTAGTTTATTGGGATTAAATTATCAATAAGAGAAGCTTCTAGTTCTATATTTGTTGTTAAAAGTCTAAAGAAATCATGATTTACTCATGCATGCCTCTTTCTATTAAAAATCATTTGTCCTTATAAACTTGGATCATGTTATTAACCATCAAAATAAGTTTAAAATTTTGATCCTCACATAAAATATCTTTTGTTTAATAGGTACAAAAGCGAACAAAGGAAAAGCGAAAGGTACAACGAACGACAAAGGTACAAAAGCAAACGAAGGCGAAAAGGTGTAAGGCGAAAGAGAAGGCTATCAAACGAAAACGAAAGGAGGAGGACTTTTGTTTGAAAACACAATGTGTTTTTTAACACTTTAAATGTTTGATCAATACTACTTCACGAAAGGAGGGAAATGTTTTTTTGAAAACACAATGTGTTTTTTTAACACTTTAAGTGTTTAATCAACACTACACGAAATTGTTTTCCTTTTCGTTTTAGAACATTAGTTTTCAATTGGAGCTAAAACGAACAATTTCATTTTCATTGCAAAGGGCTTAAAACGAACCTTAGAACACACTTACTAGATTTCGTTTTGGGTTAAAAATTGAACAAGCAATCCTCATATTTCATTTGGTGCTTAAAACGAATTCACAATTGCTTTGAAGGGTATAAAACGAATAAGTGTTTGATTTGTGTGATTGTCTTTTGAGTACGTATCCTCTCCCCTTGCACTTCGTGCGATCTAGGGTGCAAGAGAAACACTCAAAATACATTTTATTGCTTTGAAACACTTCATTTTGGGCTTAAAAATTGAACATCTTAGCAGTGTGAGTAGGGGCATTTTCGCGTACATTCTCTTTCTTTGTGCCATCAAAGATCGATTGAGTTACGGATTGTGTCTTTGCTCGCTTTTGTTTATCTTAGAGGGCCTCGCTTCGGGAAAAAGTACTCACCCAAGCTTAATTTACTCAACCGTAACACTCCCCAAAGCCAAGAGTATTTCCAGCCGGATATAAATGAGGATTTTGCTAAAACACCATAATCACGCTGTTGGTTCACAAGATGGATCCAAAGGGGACTCTACACGCTTGGTCAACTCCTACTTAACGGAAAGTCCTACTAGAACCCATGTGCTAGAATTTGCCAAAACTTAATCTATTTGTTGGTGCAAGAACGGTCGCTCAAGCCACCCCACACTCTACGGTCTCTAGTAGAGATGGAAAGCATGCCATGGGAGTTTCATGGGTGTTGATGTTTACAATTCCCTGATTGACGCACGAGCCGTGTGGAGGGGAGCGGGGGTCAAGCATCTAACCATCCACTAGAGATGTTTAGCCGACTTCTGTCCAAGTGGGAATCCAACAAATATTGTCTTTACACATCCATAGGGCTTGTAATTATTCTTGTTTGAAAACACAAGGTGTATTCGAAAACATTTTGTAAACAAAACATTCCAACATGATTCTCAAATTCCCCAAAGTCCCCTTAAGACAAATATCATTGACTCAATCCATATGTTACTGCTTTCCCTGCGGATTCACATCTGTAGACGTTCCAAGCATTGGATTATACCTCAATTTGTCTTCTTGAGTAAACAATAGGAAAACCTTTGCCTTAAGTTCATTGAATTTCCACATAAAATATCTTGTGGGGTTTAAGGAAATTAAGACATTGGACATCTTAGTTTGAAACTTTAATCAAGAGTGTGTTTGTGGTAAAAGGAATACACTAAGCAAAGATAACGAATTGGACCCCACACATGTGCTTGATATCTCTTGGTCATATTGGTCTTTTGATTGCTCTTAGAGAAAAGTGTGTTCTTCAATACCTTGGCCTAGTAAACAAAGTCTCTCTAAGTCTCTTAGGATCAAAATCAAACACTTCATCCACCTCAAACATTTATCAACATCATCCCACAAACAACTTTGGAGCTTTGAAAACGTCATTACCTAAACTTGGGTACATTTCCAAACCAAATCAAAATCATTTGTTTAGTTAGGTGTGTTTGGATGAATCCTTCCACGCACACTTAGTTAAATTATCACCTCTTTGAACAAGTTCATCCTAAGATAACATCCAACATCTTAGGGTTTACAAGTTCATCATCCACATCAAACAATCAAAATCAAAATCCCTAAGTCTAGCATTGATCCAAAGTTCTTAAACGTTCATCACTCATCATTTACACATTTCATCCTCCATCTCATCATTGGTCCTAAGAATCTTAGAGGTCACTTTCGCAATAAGGTCATAACACAAGAGGAACATGGAATATACACTTGATCCATACATCTTGAGTAATCTAAATCAATTGAATCCTCAAAGCCCTTCATTTCCTATCAATTATCAAAGTCCATGCATAGGATCATTTCCTTCGACAAATATCAATGGTACAACAAGTGTGAGTATGCCCATGTCAAAGTTTGGAACACATTTCCCAATGATAGATCTAAGTCCAAATCTGCAAATCCACCAATTGAATAATCAATGCATGAGCCTTGAAACAAACAACGTCATTCCACCAAATCCCTACAAACCAAATGTGGATGTACCAAGTGCAACTTTTCAAAACATGAATCCTAACTCGGAAAACTTTGGAAAAATGATTCCCAATACCAACAATGTTCATCCTATCATGCCGAATCTGAACATCATCCCAAATCAGAACATTATCCAAAGTCAATTTTCCCATAATCCCATTCAAAAACTGCAAGTAGGCATCCTAAATCCACTTAAACAAGAGCCAAATCAACTATCTCAAGTGAGTCAAGATCAAATTGCGGAACTTTCCAAAATAGTTGAGGCATTGCGCCAAGGGAAATCTCCACCACCATTACCTACATCATTCCTTGGTTTAGGGCTTCCCCCTTTACCTAACACCAATCAATCCACCCAAATCAATCCACTTAATGTCAATCAAACCATCACGTCAAATCCTTCGAGTATACCATCGACATCACACCAATGGATGGTATCTAATCAAACAACATTGATCCCAAATCAAAATTTGGTCTCTCAAGGACCTATCACCTCGGTCACTCCAACCATCACTATCCCTTCAATCATTCCAAACGCCACTATCACATCTCAACCCCTCACTAGCATGATCGCTCCGAGAGTATCTCAAACACTTGTCACTACATCCAACATGATTCTAAATCCACCACCACCCCCACCACCACCAATTTCCACCACATCAATCCAATACGACGTGACATTACAAGCTGCTTTTCAAAAGGGATTCCAACAATATCTATCCATGCAACAAGCAACACAAGCTCAATAAGTGCAACAATCCTTTCAAGTTGCCCAAGCCTCTCAAGCTACCCAACCAACACGAGCACAAACACAAAAGATGACAACTATTGAAAACAAGGATCAAGATCAATCCATCACTGAGCACACATTTACTTCATCCAATGATCAAATCAACATATGTCAAGAGTCACTTTTGAATCACGATCAAAATCCACCAACAAAATTCAACAATGAGCGAATTCAAGAAATATCAACATCACTTGACTCTATGGTCGAAGACATTCATAATCTCTCCACTACAATTGTCGAAAACAATGATCAAAATCTCTCCATCGAGGAGCACATTGAGGATGTATCTACACAATCCAATGATAAACTCACCATACATCAAGAGCCACTCTTTAGTGATCTATTTCAAGGAGTGTTAGGACTATTTGATCCAATTGACATAATGCATGATCCGTTGACCAATGATCATATTGAAAATGTCTCTACATCGCCTTATGAGTTAGAGGACATATCTGAAGAAGTTATTCCAAA